>JAPPVO010000032.1:131870935-131923929 GCA_030407325.1 Camellia japonica
AACCAAATTGAGTCCATACCTTTACTGGAGCGAGGCAATCCCACAATAAAATCCATAGTAAGATGTTCCATTTCCACTCCGGTATCGGTAAGGGCTGCAATAAGCCTGCGGGTCGTTGATGTTCAGCTTTAACTTGTTGGCAATGAAGACATTTCGATACAAAATCAGCAATTCCTTTCTTCATTCCCGGCCACCAGAAATTCAGTTTCAAGGTCTTGGTACATTTTCGTATTCCCCGGATGAATAGAAAATTTTGAGTTGTGGCCTCTTGCAGAACTCTTCTTTTCAGTTCAGTATCATTCGGTACACACAGTCTTTCTTGAAATTTCAGTACATTATTTTCAAATTTGAACCCCGATCTTGGTTTAGACTCTCGTTCGTCGATGATCTTCTTCAAGAAGTCATCCTGTTGCTGTTTCTCTTTAATTTCTTCAATCAGTGCTGGTTGAGTAGAAATAGCAGCTATTGTTCCACCTTGTTCTTGCAAAACAATTTCAATTTCAGATCTTTCAAGGTCACAAAGCAATTCCTTCTGCCCGGTGAGCAAACATGCTAAGTTCCCAATCGATTTCTGACTCAATGCGTCGGCAACGGTGTTGGCTTTTCCCGGATGGTACAGAATCTGTAGGTCATAGTCTTTAATCAGTTCTAACCATCTCCGCTGTCTCATGTTCAGTTCTTTCTGTGTGAAGAAATATTTCAAACTTTTGTGGTCAGTATATACTTCACATGTCGCCCATATAGGTAGTGACGCCAGATTTTCAATGCAAATACTACTGCAGCAAGTTCCAGGTCATGGGTCGGGTAGTTCTTTTCATGCGGTCTCAGTTGTCGGGAAGCATAGGCAATAACTCTCATTCTGCATTAAAACACTCCCCAAACCCTTATGAGAAGCATCACTAAATACAGTATAGCCATCCGTGCCTGAGGGTAAGGTAAGGACTGGTGCAGTCACGAGTCGAGTTTTTAATTCTTGGAAAGCTGATTCCCTTTGGTCAGTCCAGTCAAATGATATCCCCTTCTGTGTCAGTTGAGTCAACGGTAAGGCAATTTTGGAGAAATCTTTGACAAATCTTCTGTAATAACCAGCCAAACCCAAAAAGCTTCGGACTTTTGTCACGTTTGTTGGTCTAGGCCAGTTTACTACAGCTTCAATTTTCTGCGGATCAACAGAAATTCCATCTTTGCTAACAACATGCCCCAAAAACATAACATGATCAAGCCAGAATTCACATTTAGACAATTTAGCATAAAGTTTCTGTTCTCTTAAGGTCTGTAGGGCAAGTCTCAGATGATGTTCATGTTCTTTACTTTTGGAATAAATCAGAATGTCATCTATGAATACAACAATAAAGTCATCAAGGTATGGTTTAAAGATTCTGTTCATGAGGTCCATAAATGCAGCAGGTGCATTGGTAACTCCGAAAGGCATAACTAAAATTCGTAATGTCCATACCTCGTTCGAAAAGCAGTTTTATCAATGTCTTCTGGTTTAACTTTCAACTGATGATATCCGGATCTAAGATCAATCTTAGAAAACACTTGAGCACCCTGTAACTGATCAAATAAGTCATCAATTCGAGGCAATGGGTATTTATTTTTCATAGTTACCTTGTTCAGTTCACGGTAGTCAATACACAGTCTCAGTGAGCCGTCCTTCTTTTTCACAAACAAGACGAGTGCGCCCCACGGTGAAGTACTAGGCCTGATAAACTTTTGTCTAACAGTTCTTGCAATTGTACTTTCAGTTCTTTCAGTTCAGTTGGAGCCATTCTGTAAGGAGCTTTAGATATTGGCTGGGTACCCGGAATCACATCAACGGTGAATTCAATCTCCCTGTCAATCAAATCCCCTGGCAGATTATCTGGGAAAATATCTGGGAATTCTCTGACTATGGGAATACTGTTCACATTAGCATTATCATCAGTAGATACAGTCAATACAGAACACAGATACCCTTTACACCCTTTCTAATCAGTTTAACAGCTTTCACAGATGAAATCAAATACGGAGGAGGTACTACTCCAACCCATTAAACACAAATTCAGGCAGACCAAGTGGACGGAAAACTACTTGTTTCGTTACACAGTCTATGGTGGCATGATATTTCGTTAACCAGTCCATCCCCAATATTACATCAAAATGGTCAATGTTTAGTGGCAGTAAGTCAATAAACAAATGTGCATCTCCAACAATAATTTCACAAGCAGGGTACATGTATGAACAAGTCATGGATCCCCCAATGGGTGATGATATCGCTAACAGATAATTCATGGGTTCTAAGGGTTTATTCAATTTTCGCGAAAAAGCATGCGATACATAAGAATGTGTAGACCCCGCATCAATCAGTATATATGCATTTTGAGTACAAATAGAGAGGATACCTGAGACAACGGTCTCAGTATTTTGTACATCTCCCGGTACTAGGGCAAACACTCGGTCCTGCCTCATAGGCTCTTTCCCGGTAGCTTTGGGGTTCGGTTTTGGTGCAACAGTTGATGCTGCGGCGCGCCTGCAGCTTTACTATTGCCCGAGCAGTGGAAGGGCAATCTTTAACCATGTGGCCCACCTTGCCACACCTGTAACAAGCACCAGAGATTTTATAACAAACTCCCTTATGATTCTTACCACATTCGGAGCAGGGCGGTATGGAACCACTCCCTTGGCTGGGGCTAGTTGTTGACCCCGTATTCTGTTTCTTGTTCATGGGTTATGCTTGCCTTTCTTAAATTTAAAATTCTGCCTTTTTTCACGCTATTCAGACACTGGTGTTTCAGTTTTCAGTGCCTCGATGTTCGCTTCAGCCATCAAGGCTCGGTCAAGAACATTCACATAAGTCGGTAATTTCAGAACACTTATTCTGTCGAGTATTGCAACATTAAGGCCGCCTTCAAACCTTCTGGCCTTCTTGTAATCAGTGTCCACCATGTGTGGCGCATATCTAGCAAGCCGGTGAACTTTGTTTCATATTCAGCAACGGACATTGTGCCCTGTCTCAGCTGTTCAAATTCAGTCACCTTTCTGTCCCTGACACACTGAGGGAAGTACTTTTCAAAGAAGGCTACTTTGAATTGAGCCCAAGTCATAACAGTGTTGTCATCACGGGTAAGCATCCACCACCTTCTTGCTTCCTCTTGCAGAGTAAAGGTAGCCAACAACACTTTATGTGCCTCAGAACATGGAAAAACCTCAAACAATTTTTCGGTCTCAAGAACCCAAGCTTCAGCCTTTAACGGTTCAAGGCCTCCCTGAAAGGATGGCGGTTTCAGTTTGCTAAACTTCTGGGTAAGAGCAATTATGTCCCTTTCATTAACATTCACATTCTGTTCTGGTACAGCCGGAGAAGGAGGAGGTGGGGGCTGTTGGTTCTATTGTTGATCTAACCTTTCAGTTATTAGCTCCATCATCCTTTCTAGTCTTGCCATTCTTGCCTTAGAGGATGAGGATTCAGATTCATTTGTAGTTCTTGTATTATCCATTTCACTATAAGCAGTTATAGCATTTATCAACATAACAGTTGCATACTTAAACAGTTTATCACATTAACACATATTCAGTCATGTCATAGCCACACACACTTTTCATGCTCATGCGATGCCCTAATTACTTTTCTAGGACACCCTATAGCTCATTTGGACACGTGTGTGCGGTATAACTCGTGGTAAGTATCGCTCTGATACCACTCTGTCACGACCCAAACACGCCCCTATGGGTTTTGCACCGTAATCGGCCAGTAATCCGAGATTGCCGAAGGCCTGCTTACCAGTAATACAGTAATACAGAGTACAGGGGCATGGCGGAAGCCAATACAGCAAATAAACAATGTCCAATGGGCTGTGACAGTCTGTATGCAAAAAGATTTTTCATACATATATGCAGACAGTGCAAAACGGTATATACCACATTTACAATCATACAGTACAGGGACCTAATCCCTGTTAACAGTACAGTACTATCAGTCTATACAGTCATTACAAAAACATGACAGAAGGGGGAAAACTAAAACACCCCATAGCCTTTGCTAGACAGGCTCGGAACCTCACAGTGAGGCACAGTAGTTGGCTCGACAAAACTGGAGTTACCCCGACGCTCCTAGCCACGGTCTGGTGCCTGTACACCTACATATATATATGAGCAGTGAGCTAAAGCCCAGTGAATAACATAAAGCGTAAAGGGGTTTAGAATGAATGCCCTTCAGTATTGAAAACAGTTGTTTCAATCAGTATATCAATTGTTCAGTACAGTAAACAGTTATATGTGGTACATCCATTAGCATAGCAGTACAGTAAACAGTAGGTCTAAAAAGACCGAACAGTCATTGATGGCCATCAAACAGTGGTGGTTCCAACAAGGGAACCGACAGAGATCTCTGTAACAGTAACAGTCAGTAGCAGTAGTTGCTAAGGATGCCACAGTACACTTCAGAATATAGGACATACATTCATTCAGTTAACAGTAGCAGTTCAGAAAACAGTACAGTTCAATAGTTCAGAAGATAATCATTTTTGAACATATCTTTACACAGTTGTTACTCACAGAGTTCTGGGCTACAGTAGGCTAGAGCGTCTCCTCGAAATGCCAACCCTAAACAGTACAGAATGAACACACACTAAGCTACACAGTTGGAAAGGATAATAATAGTTTAATCCTCAATTGCTCGGTGTGTTCTACATCTATATCCTCATTAAGATGTCTTAAACTAGGCCTAAGAATGCCTAGGATGGGATGATGATGCAAAGATGTATTTAGAAAACATTTTCAGAATTTTCAATGAAACAGGGTCCCGCTCGAGCGTAGGTTACTCCGCTCGAGCGGACAGTCAAACAAAGGTCTCCGCTCGAGCATCAAATTACCCACTCGAGCGGACCAAAAAGTACTGGATAGGTGAAATTTACGCTCGACGCCCGCTCGAGCGTGTCACCCAATCCTCCACTCGAGCGTACATTCCTTCGCTCGAGCGGACCGATGAACAGTGGAAAGTACTGGAAGCTCGAATTTCCCGCTCGAGCGCCGTTCTCCCCGCTCGAGCGGAAGACCAAAATCTGGAAAATCCAGATTTGAGCTCCAAGTTCAAAATCATGTTTTCAAACACCAAATTCGATCCTCTTGGGCCCATTTTCTGGAAAAACACTTGTAAACACATGATATGTTATATTTCAAAGGTCAATTTGTAAAAAGCCAAGGCCCAAGGGTGTTTAATTAAACTCATCCTCAAACCAAATTTCATGAACAATATTCAAACATGGCATGCATGAATTGAAACCAATTTAAAGCTTCAATACATGCTCTAATGAGCTCATTCTTTTCAAAATAAGATGAAATCATGGACTTAAACATAAACATGAGCATGCATGTAACCTTTGCCATGAAAAACAACTCAAACTCTTCAATATACACACATGCATGCATGGAATGAGCTTCAATTCAACATGTTAGAACTAAATCATGCCTTAGCTCTACAATTTGACATGAATCATGCAAGAATCAACTTAAACACAACAATGAGAGGTTGAGTCTCCTTACCTAGGTCTTCAAATACAAGTCTAGAGGCTCAAGAAGGCAAATCTCCTACAATTTCTTCAAGTCTTTCAAGCCAATTCAAGATGAAGCAAGATGAACTCACTCTCTCTCACTTCCTCTCTCTCTCTCTCTACGGTCGGCTATGCTCTCAAAATGAGCTGAGGAAAAGTTTGCTAAGTGTATAACAAAGCTTCAAAAAGGTTTAGATAGTGGGCCACTAAGTGGCAAAATAGTAATTAAGTCTAATTTGTGCATTTTATCAATATTTAATCTAATTTAGTCATACCAAATCAATTTTCCATTAAATACACCATAAAATTATATAAATTCTAATGAACACAGAGTATCAATCAATTTCAGATTCGGCCGCCGATAAGGCCTTCAATTTGCAGTTTAAACATAAAGACATGAACATATAAAAAATGCATTTAAACAGATGTACTCAATCAGTTCAGTTCCGGATTTCAGTCAGTCAGTTCAATATTTCTTTCAACTCAATTATCAGTCATAATCAGTCTCAGTTTAGCAACAATCGGTAATTAATCAGTAAGCAATGGTGAGGGTTATTACAGTGTGACTTGGGCTCAATTCAAAGTAGCCTTCCTTGAAAAGTAATTCTCTCAGTGTGTTAGAGACAGAAAGGTGACTGAATTTGAACAGCTGAGACAGGGCACAATGTCTGTTGCTGAATATGAAACGAAGTTCACCAGGCTTGCTAGATATGCGCCACACATGGTGGACACTGATTACAAAAAGGCCAGAAGGTTTGAAGGTGGCCTTAATGTTGCAATACTCGACAGAATAAGTGTTCTGAAATTACCGACTTATGTGAATGTTCTTGACCGAGCCTTGATGGCTGAAGCGAACATCGAGGCACTGAAAACTGAAACACCAGCGTCTGAATGGCGTGGAAAAAGGCAGAATTTTAAATTTAAGAAAGGCAAGCATAACCCACTGAACAAGAAACAGAATACGGGGTCAACAACTAGCCCCAGCCAAGAGAGTGGTTCCATACCGCCCTGCTCCGAATGTGGTAAGAATCATAAGGAAGTTTGTTATAAAATCTCTGGTGCTTGTTACAGGTGTGGCAAGGTGGGCCACATGGTTAAAGATTGCCCTTCCACTGCTCAGGGCAATAGTAAAGCTGCAGGTAGCGCCGCAGCATCAACTGTTGCACCAAAACCGAACCCCAAAGCTACCGGGAAAGAGCCTATGAGGCCTTGATACCACTCTGTTTATGTTTAACTGACACAAAATTTTCAGTGAAACAGGGTCCCGCTCGAGCGTAGGTTACTCCGCTTGAGCGGACAGGCAAACAAAGGTCCCCGCTCTAGCGTCAAATTACCCGCTCGAGCGGACCAAAAAGTATTGGATATGTGAAATTCACGCTCGACGCCCGCTCGACGCCCGTTCGAGCGTGTCACCCAATCCTCCGCTCGAGCGTACATTCCTTCGCTCGAGCGGACCGATGAACAGTGCAAAGTACTGGGAGCTTGAATTTCCCGCTCGAGCGCCGTTCTCCCCGCTCGAGCGGAAGACCAAAATCTGGAAAATCTAGATTTGAGCTCCAAGTTCAAAATCATGTTTTCAAACACCAAATTCGATCCTCTTGGGCCCATTTTCTGGAAAAACACTTGTAAACACATGATATGTTATATTTCAAAGGTCAATTTGTAAAAAGCCAAGGCCCAAGGGTGTTTAATTAAACTCATCCTCAAACCAAATTTCATGAACAATATTCAAACATGGCATGCATGAATTGAAACCAATTTAAAGCTTCAATACATGCTCTAATGAGCTCATTCTTTTCAAAATAAGATGAAATCATGGACTTAAACATAAACATGAGCATGCATGTAACCTTTGCCATGAAAAACAACTCAAACTCTTCAATATACACACATGCATGCATGGAATGAGCTTCAATTCAACATGCTAGAACTAAATCATGCCTTAGCTCTACAATTTGACATGAATCATGCAAGAATCAACTTAAACACAACAATGAGAGGTTGAGTCTCCTTACCTAGGTCTTCAAATACAAGTCTAGAGGCTCAAGAAGGCAAATCTCCTACAATTTCTTCAAGTCTTTCAAGCCAATTCAAGATGAAGCAAGATGAACTCACTCTCTCTCACTTCCTCTCTCTCTATGGTCGGCTATGCTCTCAAAATGAGCTGAGGAAAAGTTTGCTAAGTGTATAACAAAGCTTCAAAAAGGTTTAGATAGTGGGCCACTAAGTGGCAAAATAGTAATTAAGTCTAATTTGTGCATTTTATCAATATTTAATCTAATTTAGTCATACCAAATCAATTTTCAATTAAATACACCATAAAATCATATAAATTCTAATGAACACAGAACATCAATCAATTTCAGATTCGGCCGCCGATAAGGCCTTTAATTTGCAGTTTAAACACAAAGACATGAACAGATAAAAAAATGCATTTAAACAGATGTACTCAATCAGTTCAGTTCTAGATTTCAGTCAGTCAGTTCAGTATTTCTTTCAACTCAATTATCAGTCATAATCAGTCTCAGTTTAGCAACAATCGGTAATTAATCGGTAAGCAGTGGTGAGGGTTATTACAAGTTTGGACTCCCATTGTTCTGAATCTGGTTTTACAAGTGCAATGTGAAACAGAAAAACACAAATGAGAGTCCAAATCCGAAAAATCTTAGAAAATCCATTTATCATTAGAGATGCCATAAATGGACTGCATTGCCAGATTTCAGAGTCGACGCCTAAATATTTTTAGAAAATTTAGGAAACTAGTCACTCGTGCCAAAGGCCACTTGTCCATCATAACCAAAGTGTCTCGGCTCAGAAACTTAGGTATGAGAGGGGAAGGTCATTAATTGAGCACCTCATTCACTCGATCAAAGAACGACCTCTACTAATCATGATGTGATTTTTATGTACATTATATGCTCTTATTCTGATTATTACTGTTAACTTTACTACGTGAGGCACACAAATCTAGACTACGTCACCCACTTTGGAATATTTGATTTCATGTTTGTTTAAAAAGAGTTTTGAATATGTGCCACTTAAAAAAACGAGCTCACATGTACATTGATCAAAATCATCCTAATTTAAGCGACATAGCCTTTATCCACAGGCATTCAAAGAGGTATATCAAATAAGTACTTAGCCTCATGGTAGCATGCTTAATATGGCAACACGAATACACATGCAATATGCTAAAATAAAAAGTACTCACCTAGTACTCAACCGAGGCAAGCCAAAGGAAAAGAAATAATTAGAAAAATGCATGCTCTAATATGCAAAGTGACTAATGCAACATATACAAAATGCAACTATTGGATTCATCTTCTTAACATGACATATGGATCAATTCAAGGCATATGGTAGCGCATGTATTCAAGCAAGAAATAATTAATGTTTATCAAGTATGATGAGCCAAATCCTAATGTATGCAAAAATGGGTATAAGTCATGGTAATGATATGAAACCAAAAATATGATACTACATGCAACTATAGTAATCAAGTAAATAAAAGGGAGAAAGAATAGGGGTTGTAGGACATACAAAATATTTACAAGTGTTACAAATTTGCCCTCGCACAAGAGAATGTCCTAATTAAACTAATTAGTACAACACCAAATGAATTAACTAAATTAACTAGCTATTACAAATTCAAATGAAGCTAACTAATTAATTACACACATACTACTATTAAAGCATTAATTTAATGGACTTGAATGGGAGGCGATGAGCCATATGCGTACAACCGAGAACATCCTTCCGGAAATCTCTCTGTTTGCTGCCAAAATTTGCTATGTTTGCAGTCAGAAAATTATTCTGTTTTGGCCTCAGGTTCTGCCACAAAAATGCCACTGCCTATACAAAAATGGGTGGTAGGCCGGCCTTGAAAAGTGGTCGGCCGTTCAGAAAGGTGGCTGGCCGGCCACTGTTTTTGAGAAATGTCCTGCTGCCACAAAGTTGAAATAGAGCAAAAACAGGGTGTTTCTAGGAGATGTTTTTCCTCTCTGCCCTTCCCTATCATGAAGCTGGTCAATGGAGGAGTAGAGTCGATTCACAAATTGTTGCAAATTTGTTGCGCGATGATCTCAGAACCGATAAGACAAAAGCTCAATAAAATGAAACGATAGACAAACAACACATCCTCCCTATCATGGAGTTACCTCAAGAGAAGGGGTAGACATTGCTTCATGAACCATTAAACATCACGAAAGAGTATGCAATGATTCAAGACGCAACAGTTTCAATATAACGTCCGATTGGATCTAACCCAATTTTATTACCCTTTTTTTTTAACCCTAATTTGATTAGCCTCTTTTACATTACCTTTCCATTTCTTATATTTTCTTTATTTTTGTCCAAAAGTGTAGATTACGTCCACTAAGTCCAAAAGTGATAAAGAGGTATCAACAAGAGATTGTGCATAGCATAAGAGAGATGTAATGCTTTGGTAATGAATCTCTGAAGAGATTAAACCATTAAGCATGAGAGGTCTCTTTCTTATGCCTTAATCATCAACCTTTTGTTTGATTTAACTTTTTATCGAAATAAACAAAGAATGGAGGGAGGTTGCAGAGATGATTATGCAAAGGTGATTACAATGGTATGAACGTGTATGAAAGTTATAAAAAAGTGCAAGAAAAGGCTATCAACTCAAATGGATTGAAAGCTATATCCATGAGGACTTACAACAACACATCTATAGTATTTAAAGCATAATTTAACACACAAAATAGCATTGAAACAGCATAAAAACAGTGCTGAAAATTGAGTTTTTGAGGTGTAAATAGTGAGCAAAAATAGGTTAAAGCCGAGAGGTTTCAAACAACTAACAAGCCTAAGGAAGGGTGGCTAACCCCTTCTCTTTTTTATGACTTAAAATCACATTTTTAAGCTTAAAAACGCGCTGAAAAACAGTATGAAAAAGCAAGGAAAAGAGATAGAAAAGATGGTATAAAAGCTCAAAGTATATCTCTTAAGAGAGGATGTTCTTTAGTTCACAAACCACAAGTTGAACACTCTCAAGAGCTAAAATTTGTGTTTAAGAATCTCAGCAAGAAGTCTCAAATTTAGGCTTAGGAAGTGTATATATAATGTATGCATATTGCAAGAGAGAGAGCTAGTGTGTTGAGCAAGCTATAAGCACTTGGAGAATTTTTCTAACCACAAACCATGACGAGAGGTCATGTATTTATAGAAAAACAAGTCTTCACATCGGAAATATCTATAATGAGATAGCTGGTGCAAGACATGCACATGGGGACAGCTGGTAGCCAAAAATATCTGTTTGTCGGGAAACATGGCCGACCGGCCGTAAAAGGGGACGGCTGGCCAACCAAAAATGGCTTGCCGACCACTTGATGGCCAACAGGTTTCTGAGTGGTCAGCCTAGAAAAAAAATTAGGTTTTGGTTCAAAGGGGGTGCAAAAGGTTTAGGTTTTAAGGCTTGAAACCGAAGCCTTTTGCTAAAGAAATTGAACGATTTGTACAGCGGAACAATTCATCATCGAGCGTTCAAAGTGAGGGGACCAAGTTTTAAGGACGGTGAAAATAGGGTGTCTACACGTTGGAGTTGCTCTAAGGACACTTTGGGTATATTTAAATGCTCTGTGCCAAAGCAAGATTACAGAAGGATTTTTACTATAATTGTAAAAGCATTTTAAAAGGATTTATGATGAGTAATATTTAAACCTCATTCTTTTTTTTTTTTCTTTTTTTTTTGACCGAGATTGTGGGATGTTAGTTTCTTAGTAAAGTTATATTACAAGTAAAAAGGGTGGCCACTGTTTTATTAGCTCGAACTCCTGATATTCCCCTCACCACAACCTAAAGTGTGGACCACTGGTCTAGGGTGAGTAATATTTAAACCTCATTCTGGAGGGGAAACATGTGTCACTGGCAAGGAATGTACCCCAGTTCCAAGTTTCCAACTATTAGGGTGCCAACATGAATCTGTCCTTCAGTTTCATTTGTTGATGGAGATTATTAGTGATTCTAGTTGTTAATAAATATTGTTTGTTAAAATGATTCAATCTCGTGTCCTAGTATGGGAAACTTCATGCAACAAAACAATGCAATTTGGATACGGATACCAAAAAATTAATTCACAATTAGAGAACTTACTCAAATCCGTCTTCAAAGTTGTGCACGATATGATTTTCTAGTAAGATTTGGGTTGTTTTTATAGCCTGTGGAGCTCTGTTTAAGTTGGTCTAAGCTGTAGGCTCACCTGTATTATGTAATTTAGATGCCTGCCTCTCCTCTCATGTTCCTGTTTACAATTGGCATCTTCCAATAAGTTCTCTCAAATATAGGTTTTTCATCTTCAGTTAAGTTCAGTCAATATAGGTCCTGAAAAAACTCTGTTGGACAGAATGATAGCTAGGTTTATTTAGAAAAAAAGATGGGCTTCTTCCACTCCCCTCATGCTGCACATTCATGGGTGTTAGTGATTTTAAGAAGGTTCTTGTTAATAAAAATCTCAAGAGTTGTCTTTAATAATTACAAAATGACTAAATTTATATAATTTCAATATGAATCAGGCTTTTCTTTAATTTGAAATTGGACTGAAGCGTGCTGTTGAGCTTATGGGACTCACCACATATCAAATTTTGATGATTTAAACTGTATAATGTGTAGGATTCGTCGAGTACTTTATCTCTGTAAAAAAATCACTTTGATCGGATATCGATAGTTACTTGATCAGGTCATATTTTTGTCAAAAATTGTTGACAAAAATGTATTTTGATAAAGTGGTTATTGATATTCGATCAACGTGATTTTTTGTAGGGATAAAGTACTCGACGAATTCTACATATTAAACGGTTCGGATCATTAAAATTAGACATGTGGTGGTGAGCCCCACAGACATAAATAACACTATCCAATTCAGTGTGGACTGTACAGTTCACACTCTTTGGCTCTACACATGAATTATCCAATAATAGGTCTTTCACAACGAGATGTACCTAGATGGTAACGGTATTTAATTAGGAAGGTGGAGATTCTGAACCTTTCAATATATCTTTCATAGATGTCAAAATAGTTTACACATTTTCTGACAATGTTATAGAAGTAGCTAGTACTTCATCGAAATATGTAAGACATCCCCATTTTGTTCCTTAGTGGACGACTTTGATCTACTCATCATCGTCCACTTGTAAGTCTATGTTATAATGGTTTTGGAACCAACCATTACACTGAGTAGAACAATTTTTTTTTTTTTGTTTTTTGGTAGACTTAAAAGATCAATGTGATGGTGATTATCACATCAACACTGACCGTGGTAAAAATAATCAATAATAAAGAACATATGGAATGATGAATATTATTGTGCAACTATACCAATTTAATAACTATCACATCTGTAAAGTGAAATTTATTATATTTTTATATTAATATATTATTAGATAATGGTATTATGTGTTATTAATGTCATGATGTCGGTGTCTTTCATAGTTGGGGGGGGGGGGGGGGGGGGTTCGGGGGCCGCATTTGATAAATTAATGGTCGTATCGCACCACTCATATTCTAAGCCTGATAACATGGTATGCTTTAGTTTTTATTTTTTATTTAAAAAAAAAAAAAAAAACTAATCATGATTTCTTGCACTACTATAAATATAATAAAGTTTCGTTTCAACCATTGTGGTCACAATTTCTTTAATTTTCTCATTTCATCATTGCACTAGTGGGTGTTTTGAGAAAATGGTTAAAATTTAATTTTTTAATTTTTTTTTTGATTTTTTAAAAAAAATATGTAAAACATATGAGAATTGATATGATCTAAAATAGATTAAAAGTTAACTTTTGACTTTTAACTATCTTGTCCAATTAGGCCAAAGTCTCATAAATTCCTAAAATTTTACTGCACGTTTGTACTCAAGCACATGTCAACTATGCTCAATACAAAATGGAAAAAGTTAGGAATCATGAAAATTTTGTCATGAAAATGATCATGAAAAATTTATGATCCTTAAATTACCTTGATTAATGTGGTGTTTTATTCTAAGTGTAATCTAAGGGTCACAAAACTTTCATGATTATTTTCATGAAAGATTTTTCATGATACCTAACATTGTTGATACAAAATTACTCATAAATCCCATTTGGAGAAAAGTTATTCTCTTTAGTCTTAGAAATTTTCTTTCAAATCAATTATTCTTTTTTATTTTGAGTATGTTGTATTTTCTTGATTTGGGAGTTTGAAAGTTTACTTGTTTGTCTTTGTGTGTGATTTTGTTTGAATTTTTTTCCTAATGTTGGGTGTGGTTGGTAGGGTGGGTTTTTACGTTTTTGTTTTTATTTTTATTTTTTGTGGGGATTTAGTGAAGTGATTTGTAGGTGGATGATGTTACCCTGTTTGTGGTGTTTTGGTGTGGAATTCATTCCTCTTTGTGGTGTTCGTCCTTATCGTAAAATTGACATTAATTAACATCCAAACATAATACTAATGTAACACATAAAAAAATTTCTTAATATATTTTTTTCAAACGTAACACTCTAATGTAACACTCTAAAAAAACTCCTTAGTATAACACTCTAAAGTAACACATAATTTTATTTTTTTATTTTTTATTGTAACACTCAATATAACATACAAAAAAACTCCTTATTGTATTTTTTCCAAACGTAACACTCTAATATAATACATATACAAACTTCTTAATGTAACACTCTAATATAACACACACAAAAACTCCTTAGTGTAACATTCTAATATAACATACAAAAAAACTTCTTAATATATTTTTTTCAAATGTAACACTCTAATATAATACTCTAAAAAGACTTCTTAATGTAACAGTCTAATGTAACACACAAAAACTCCTTAGTGTAATATTCTAATGTAACACACAAAAAAATTCTTTAGTATACTTTTTCAGATGTAACAATTGAATATAACATTCCAAAAAAATTTCTTAGTATAACACTTTAATGTAACAAAAAAAAAAAAAAAAAAAACTCTTTCGTGTACTTTTTCCTAACGTAACACTTCAATGAAAAAAAAAATGTGAGATTCTTCAAAACATTCCAAAAGGAGTACAGATATTCCTTAGTAAGTTTTGAATAAATGTATAATTTCAAACTATGAGTATTACGTTTAAAAAAGTACACTAAGGAATTTTTTTAGTGTTTTTGTGTGTTATATTGGAATATATTATATTAAAGTGTTACGTTTGGAAAAAGTACACTAAGGAATTTTATTTTATTTTTACATTTGAGCATTACGTTTGAAAAAAGTATACCAAAGAATTTATTTTTGAGTGTTACGTTGTTACGTTTGAGAAAAATACACCAATGAATTTTTTAGCGTGTTATATTGAAGTGTTACATTATTTGAGTGTTATATTAGAGTTTAGATTCTTATTCGTAATGTGTGATTTGTTCTAGAATGAGGAAAAATTCAAAACTTCTATAGTGCAAATTGTTCAAATGTGTAATTTTACATTTTGAGAAAATTACTTTTATTTCTAAAAAATTAAACCCAAACATATAAGTGACTACTCTTTTATGTAATTTTTACTTTAATGAGACCTTTGAGTTTATAAAAAAAAAGAAGAAAGGACTAAACCGTTTACATTTTAAGATTTATTGGTGTTTCATCCTATATTTAACAGTTTCCATATTATAGTTAGTATGTTTTACATATTTACAATTATAGGTAATAATTTAGTAACATGAAATATTATATGGCATTATATATACTGTACTATAAATTAATCATGTAATGAAAAATTTTATAGCAATGCTAACAAAATTTTTGTTGAACATTTTATTTTTGTAAAAAATCACTTTGATCGGATATCAATAGCTACTTGATCAGATTATATTTTTGTCATAAATTGTTGACAAAAATGTATATTGATCAAGTGGTTATTGATATCCGATTAACGTGATTTTTTACAAGAATAAAGTACTCAACGAGTTCTACACATTAGATGGTTCGGATAATTGAAATTGGATCCGTGGTGAGCCCCACTGACATGGGTGGGCCATATAAAGGACATGGCCCACCACTTAAGGCCCAATTCATGATTCTCAATATTCTTGACGCCCAACGTCACACCAAGCATCAATGACATCAAAACACTTGGCAAGTAAACAGCCAGCCACATCAACAGATAAAGATCCTGCAAAGTTATTGCACCACACATCAGTCATTAATGAGGTTCCCTGCAGCATTTATTGCGATAACCCCTCCCCGTCGGAACAGAACGGCCTCACCATGAACAAGGCAAGCTAGAACATAGACCTTCGACTAACATGACAGGTCGGAAGGGACAAGAAAATGATTAGTAGAGGATATAAGCGGGGTTCGAAGACAAGGCAAAGGTTAAGCTTCTCTATCACTAATCAATCTCTACATTCCATTTCTCTCTTTCTAACTTGCTCATCGGAGGGTTCGCTGGGGAACTTCCCGTTTCCCATTGAACTTTTGTGCAGGTCTCTCCGAGGGTTTGGTATCTCGGGCATCAGTTTGGGAAGCGTGGATCAAACCGACCTGTTTCGTCTGGGACTCGTTGTATCATCAAATACAAACACAAACAAAAACAACGCCATCCAATTCACTGTGGACTATAGAGAATCTGGACCCTTTCAATATATTTTTCATATATGTCAAAATAGTTTTACACATTTTCTAACAATGTTATGGCAGTAGCTAGCGGTTCATCGAAATATCTAAGACATCCCCATTTTGTTCTATAATGGACGACTTTGATCTTCCCATCGTCTTCCACTTGGAAGTCTATGTTATAATGGTTTTGGAACCAACCATTACACTGAGTAAAACAAATTTTTTTTGTTTTTTGATTTTTTGGTAAACTTAAAAATCAATGTGATGGTGATTATCACAACAACATTGAACGTGGTATAAATAATCAATAATAAAGAATATATGAAATGATGAATATTACTGTTCAACTATAACAATTTAGTAACTACCACATTTGGATAGTGAAATTATTATATTGGTATATTAATATATTATTAGATAATGATATTATGTGTTACTAATGTCATGATTTCATCATTAAATTAAATTTTTTTATTTTCTGTCTTGCGAAGAGAAACGACTGAGAAATTTACAAAGAAATAACCGAAGTTTTTCATAGTGGGGGGTAGTGTCCACAATAATACACCTTTATTATTATTGCTTTTATAATTCAAGTGGCCGCATTAGATAAATTAATGGTCGTATCGTACCACTCATATTCTAAACTTTTTTTTTTATCAGTAAAAAAAAAATCTTTATTGATGCAAGAATCAAGTACAAAGTATAAAATAAATTACATTAATAAAAAAAATAAAATAAAGTTTCATTCAAAAAAAAAAAAGTTCAATTTTCTAAACCTGATAACATGGTATCCTTTAGTTTTTTTTTTTTCAAAAAAAAAAAAAAAAAAAAAAAACTAATCATGCTTTCTTGCACTGCTATAAATATAATAAAGTTTCGTTTCATCCTTTGTCGTCACAATTTCTTTAATTTTCTCAATTCATCGTTGCGCTAGTGTGCTCGAACACAAATGGATGTTTTGAAAAAATAATTAAAAGTTAGTTTTTTTTTTTTTTTTGATTTCGTTTTAAAAAAATATGTAAAAAATATGAAAAATGATGTGATCTAAAATAAGTTAAAAATTAATTTTTAACTTTTAATTATCTTGTCAAATTAGGCCGAAGTCTCATAAATTCCTAAAATTTTACTGCACATTTGTACTCAAGCACATGTCACTTATCTTCAACACATCATTATTTTATAAAAGTAAAAATAATAAAATTATTATTATTATTATTATTTTTTCTTTATTTAATTTTACTTAATATATATTTTTCAAAAAAAATATTTGTAAATTTTTTTATTTCTATAAAAAATATTTTTTATCAAAACAAATACAATGTAATTTATTTATTTTTAACCGAAATAAAACATAATTAAATCAAACATTGTATAAGTGAAATCATGAAGTGGCGATGAGTTAGTTGGAGAGCATCAAATCAAGGTTAAACATTCCAATACTCCAGGGTTAAAAGTCTCAATTATGGACATTTTTACAATTAGGTTGACATGGTGATCGAGATGCTTGGCGCTTTTGGTGAAGTCTTTCTTTTCGTCTTTCCCGTTTTGAAAAGGTGAATTTTTTTTGTACTATAATTTTATTAATGTTCTTACATTATTATTGTTATTACTATCACTACAGCAATTGCCACTGCTACAATCACTGACACTGCCATCCTACTATTCCACCACCACCTCTACGTCTACTTTCGTTCCGCCACTATTACAGCCAAACATAGAAAAATATTTAGATAAATTACCATTACCTAGCTTAAGATTTAATGAAATTATAGAAATTTCTCCTGAGTGTAATTGAAAATTAGATCTCAATGGAGGCTTTAGTCTTTTTAGAAACTTAAGGGGAAGTTTCTGCAATTGCACTAAATTTACGGGAATGTCATTTTAATTTATCCAAAAAAATTTCAAAAAAAAAATATTTAATTTTTTTTCCCCCTAAAACAAACAGAGCATAAGAAAATCAAACATTGCATAAGTGAAATCATGAAGTGGCAATGAGTGAGTGAGTTGGATAGCATCAAATCAAGGTTAAACCTTCAAACACTCTAGGTTAAATTATGGAGAATTTTACGCTTGTGAGGACATGATGATGGAGATGTAGCTCTTTTGGTGGAGTCTTTTTGCCCGTCTTCTCTGTTTTTTTTTTTATGTTTATGTGACAAGAGTTGATGAGAAAATAGTTTCTTTGTTTTCTAAACCTGTGTTTGAAAATTTTAAATTTGAACTAAGATTGTGGCTCTTTTGGTGGAGTCTTTTTGCCCGTCTTCCTTCTTTTCATTTGATGTTTATGTGACTAGAGTTGGTGAGAAAATAACTCATTTTTTCTAAACATGCGCATGAACATTTTAAATTTGAACTAAGATTTGTAAAATAAAATAAAAAAGGAGGTTAATCATAGTTTTCATTCATATAGTTTGATTCAAATTTTGTTTTGTTTTCTCTATAATTTTAATTTGAACAATTTAGTCCATATAAGTCTAGTTTTAATTTGATGCTTCCATCTAATTTGGCACTTTCATCTAAATTGGAGGTGTGAGGATATATTTTCTGAATACCAACACGGGCCCAAGGTGACGCCGACGTGTCAGCCGAGGTGCCACGTGTCCTGGTCATAACGCCAAGGCGATCTCGGCAAGGCCGAGGTTATCTCCGAAGATATCGGAATCCGAGATAAGCGGATAAGGCACAGGAGTTCAAGAATGATGAGGGAACTCAGCTTGGATAAGGATAAAGCTCTTAAGGAGTTTATCTCTATCTATTGAAGAGTCCAGGATAAGCACTGAGCTAAAGTCCATTGAAGTTAGGCTTCTGTTGGGACAAGGATTGAGTTAACTATAAAAGAAAGGCACCCCCAATGGGTCTAAGGTACGCAATTTATATTCTGAACAGTGAGTTTAGCACTATTGATTATCTTTGAGAGATATACTGACTTGATCGTCGGAGTGCCCCCGGGTGGACGAACCACTGCCGGAATCTTCTCTTTTTGTTGCAGGTCAGCCAGGTGTCATCTATTCTGCCAGTACTCTCCAGCTGATTACTGAGTTGGCAGTGTGGTCAGAAAATCACTCACACAATTTGGCGCCGTCTGTGGGAAAGAAAGAAGAATAGATGGCCAACGATGGACAGAAGGAGAAGGTTGGAGATGACACTCCTAACGGAAGTGGGAGACCTATTGATGTTGACGTCGAGAAAGACAATTGCAATGAAGACCAGAATTACGGAGTGAAAGATGTCGGCCAGAAAGGCGACATACCAAAGCAAACAGACCAAAGCGGGTACTATAACGAAGATAACCTCCAGGTATGGAAGGACAGATGCCTACGGAGGGACGAAGAGGTTAAAGAGATGGCGAACAAGTTGGCGGACCTACAATCGGTCGTCAACTTCATGATGAAGAACAACGTAATGCAGCCACCATTCCCGCTGCAGGACACGCCGATTCCAGCGGCTAATGCCCAGAAGGGAGGACAGAAAACCATCCCTATAGCCCCCAAGCACCCCATAAGCGAAAGACATTCTCACCGGCCTTCAAGGGAGGTCGGGCGTGGAGAGCCAGGAAGGGAAGAATCACGAAGGACACAACGCACCAAGGAGGGAGACCCCAGAGAACATCGGCATGTTCAGAGGCAAGAATTGTGCTTTGATGCGACCATTGGAGAAAGGTCAAAAAGGGCTCACAACGAGGCTGAAAGCAGTGCACCTAAAAGACTGAAATCAGGAGATAGCCGAGCTCTTGGGCGGACCAAAGAGGACTTAAGAGATTACCTCAAGAGGAAGCAAGATCATGCCGAGGTAACTTCAATAGTTAAACTGAGAACACCATTCTCGGTAGAGTTGGACAAATTTGAGGCCGCAAAGAGATTCAGTATGCCGAGGTTCCAAATATACGACGGTAAGTCTGACCCCAACTTTCACGTTGGATTATACCTGAACTCAATGGCATTATTTAGTGGGAACGAGCCGTTGCTTTGCAAAGTGTTCCCCTCATCCTTCGGGGAGATCGCATCAGACTGGTTTCACAAACTGCCAAAAGAAAGTGTGAAGACCTGGGAAGGCTTGGCCGAGATGTTTGTGGCTAGGTTCGTGACAAACAAGCTACAGCCATTGAGGGTGGACGCATTGATGGCTCTAAGAATCAGTAAGGATGAAGGCCTTAGGGCCTATGCAAAAAGGTACTATGAGGTGTTCAATCGAATACCCGAATGCAACCAAGAGGTGGCGGTCGTGTCTTTCAAGAACGGCCTAAAAAACGACTGTCAACTACGGAAATCTTTGGCAAAGACATTGCCAAAAAGCATGGAGGAGCTCATGGCCAGAATTGAGAAATATGCCAGAGCCGAAGAAGATATATCAGGGGTTAAGGAGACAAAGCAAGAGAAGGAAAACGGGTCGCCGAAGCGAGGCCGAGGTAATAACGGATCCAATAAGCAAGAGGTCGGACTAAAGGCTGCACAGGCAGTCACAACTGTGTTCCGAATCCCAATTCACAAAGTTCTGGATAAAATCCGAACCAAACCTTATTTCAGAGCACCAGCAAGGGTACTTGGAGGATTTATGGAAAGGAGCCCGGGTAAGCATTGTGCTTACCATAACGAAGATGGGCATCTGACTCAGGGTTGTAGAGCCCTAAAGTCACACTTGGAAGACCTGGTAAGGCAGGGCCATTTAAGGGACCTTGTAGACGAGGCCAGGACCAGAGAAGAGCAGGCAAGACTACCTCAAGCACCAGCAGCTCCACCTCCCCCAGCACAGCAACCTCAGGCAGGAGGACCTCGGGTAATTAATGTCATTTACTCGAAGGTCAACGAAAACGAAATTCAGGGAGAGACCCAAAAGGTAAAACACCTACAGCATGTCTACCAAGTCGGGGAGAAGAGACATCGGGCAGAGGAGTGCCAGGGACCGGTAGTGTCATTTACTGAAGCCGACCTTGAGATGGTACAACATCCGCACAACGATACCTTGGTAGTATCCTTCCAGGTTGGGGAGTGCCAAGTGAAACGCATCTTAATTGACCAAGGCAGCTCTTGTGACATCATGTATGTTAGATGTTACAAGGAGCTGGGCCTTCACCCTGATGATATGGAGCAATCCAACGGCCCGATGGTCGGGTTCAATGGAACGCCGACATGGCCACTGGGCGCAACAAGCTTGGAGGTGCAGGCTGGCACCAAGAAGATAAAGACAGAATTCACCGTGATCGACACGCCCTCCCCTTACAATATTATCTTGGGAAGGCCATGGTTGCATGCAATGGGGGCTGTTCCCTCAACATTGCATCAGCTACTGCTGTTCCCAACAGAGCATGGGATAGAAGAAGTCAGAGGGGATCAACTGCAGGAAAAGAACTGTTCCATGGCACAATGAAATCCACCTGCAGCATACGAGAACCAGAGAAGGCAGAGATCGAACACGAGGACGTGGAGGTCCTGGAGGATGTCGGCAAAGAGCCAGCCGAGAAGAGTGAAGAAGCATTGAAGAAAATCCTCGTCCAGGAAGGGGATGAAGAACGCTTCTTTCTTTTCGGCTCGGGCTTAGCCGAAGAAGAGGAAAAAGAGTTGAAGGCGTTCTTGAGAGCAAATATTGAGGTGTTTGCTTGGACGCCTTACGAAATGCCTGGCATTGACCCCGAGGTCACTTGCCATAAACTGAACGTTGACAGGTCGGCCAAACCTGTAATTCAACGAGCAAGAAGACTGACGTTGATGCACGTCGAAGTAGTGGAAGAGGAAGTAAACAGATTCTGGAGGCCAGGGCCATTCGAGAGGTAAATTACCCGACATGGCTATCAAATACAGTGGTGGTGAAGAAAAAGAATGGTAAATGGAGAGTTTGCATGGACTTTACCAGCCTGAACAAGGCCTGTCCTAAAGACATTTTTCCTCTACCCAAGATTAACCAACTAGTAGACGCCACTTCGGGGCATGGAAGGATGAACTTCCTGGATGCCTACAGGGGATACCATCAGATAGCCATGCATCCCCCAAATGAGGAGAAGACTACGTTTATCACCCCAAAAAGGCTATATTGCTACAGAGTGATGCCTTTTGAGTTGAAAAACGCAGGAGCAACTTACCAAAGATTGGTAACCAAGATGTTCAAAAACCTGATTGGCGGAACAGTGGAAGTTTACATCGATGACATGGTCGTGAAAACCAAGGAACCGGAAGGCCATTTGGCCGACCTGAAAGCAGTCTTTGACATCTTTAAGACATATCGGCTCCGACTCAATGCATCGAAGTGTGCATTTGGAGTTGGATCTGGTAAGTTTTTGGGATACTTGGTGACCAGAAGGAGAATTGAGGCCAGCCTAGATCAGATTAAGGCCATCCTTGAGTTGAAGAGCCCGACGTCGGCAAAACAGGTTCAGATGCTAATTGGAAGAGCTGCAGCCCTGAATAGGTTCATAAGCAGAAGCTCAGACAAATGCAAACCTTTCTTTAACTTAGTAAAGAAAGCCACAGACTTCTTATGGACCGAGGAGTGCGAAGCCGCCTTGGCCGACTTGAAGAAGTACTTAACTATGGCTCCAGTTCTCTCAAATCCAGAACCTGGAGAGGAGTTGTTTTTCTACTTAGCAGTTTCAGAACACGCAGTAAGCGCAGTGGTAATTCGAGAAGAAAAAGGGGAAGAAAGGGCTGTTTACTATGTAAGCAAAACCTTGGCCGATGCAGAAACAAGGTATCTACCCTTAGAGAAATTGGCACTGGCTTTAGTAATGGTTTCAAAGAAGCTGAACCATTACTTCCAGGCCCATAAAATTGTGGTGCTAACTGAACACCCCTTGAAGTCCTTGCTGCACAAGGAGACCTGACAGGAAGAATAGCCAGATGGGCAGTCGCCTTGGGCTAGTATGACCTAGAGTACAGACCTAGAACAGCAATCAAAGGCCAAGTTTTGGCCGACTTCGTGGCGGAGTTCACGCCAGAATCCATCAAACATCGGGTTCCGTTGACCTAAGGTGAACGATGTCCAAACAAGCAAGGATGAGCCCAGCCAAAGGCGAAAGAACAAAAGAAAGAGGAAAAACTCAGACCCTGCAGCATTTACATCGGCGACTCCTTTCGACTGTTTGTTGATGGGAGTTCAAACCGACAGGGAGCAGGGGCAGGAGTAGTACTGGTATCTCTAGATGGGCAGATACTAGAACAATCGATTCGTTTGGGGTTCAAGGCCTCAAACAATGAAGCAGAGTATGAAGCACTCATTGCAGGACTAAAACTGGCAGCAGCAGTATAAGCAGATGAGATAATAGTCTTTTGTGACTCACAACTTATAGTTAACCAGACAACGGGCGAGTTTGCAGCCCGAGATGAAAGGATGTTGGCCTACGCAAAGGAGGTCATCAGGTTGGCAACCTTGTTTCAGAACTGTCGACTACTTCAGGTTAGCCGAGATGATAACAGTCACGTCGATGCATTGGCCAACCTAGCTAGCGCAGTACAACCTGGAAAAGCAAGGACAATAATAGTGGACTATTTGTTGGGCCCGAGCATCGAACCACTGACCACAGAACGTGAAGCAATGTGTGTGGACATGGGACTAAGCTGGATGGATGCAATAGCAGCATTCCTAAAAGAAGGAAAATTGCCAGATGATCACAAAGAGGCACACAAGATCAGATTAAAGTCGGCAAGATTCAATCTGACAGTAGAGGGACATCTCTACAGAAGATCCTTCATTGGACCCCTTTTGAGGTGTGTACATCCTTTACAAGTTGAAGATTTTTTATATGAAATTCATGAAGGAATTTGTGGAAGCCACGCTGGGGGCAGATCACTTGCCCATAGGGCCATCACCCAGGGGTATTGGTGGCCTCACATGCAAAAAGATGCAGAGGCCTATGTGAAGAAGTGTGAAAAATGCCAAAGATTTGCACTCCTGATACACTAACCAGCAGTAGACCTGAACCCAGTATCCAGTCCTTGGCCGTTTGCCCAGTGGGGCATGGATCTTGTTGGACAACTCCCCCAAGCAACTGGACAAAGAAAGTATCTACTGGTGGCAACAGATTACTTCACCAAGTGGACAAAAGCTGAACCCCTTACCAAGATTCGAGATGTGGATGTAAAGAGCTTCATATAGAAGAACATCATCACCTGTTTTGGGATTCCAAGAGCAATAGTTGCAGACAATGGAACACAATTTGACAGTAAGCTAATCAAGAGCTTCTGTGCAAAGTTCAAAATCAAGAACTACTTCTCAACCCCAAGCTTTCCCCAAAGCAATGGACAAGCAGAGGCATCTAACAAAGTTATCTTGGATGGGATAAAGAAGAGGCTCCAGGCAGCCAAAGGAAAGTGGGTGGATGAGTTGCCCAGTGTACTCTGGGCATATCGGACTACGCCGAGAAGATCAACGGGAGAATCCCCCTTTGCCATGGCTTATGGCACAGAAGCAGTCATTCCGCTGGAGGTCGGCATCCCAGGAATCAGAACCCAGGGAGTAGAAAACGGTACTAATGATGTACTCTTAGCCCGAGATCTGGATCTTTTAGAAGAAAGAAGGGAGAGAGCTGCAATAAAGCTCGCAGCATACCAGCAGCAGCTTGCCAGAGCTTATAATAAGAAGGTCAACCCTTAGAGGAATCAAGCTAATGTGTCATATAATGAATACCCGAACAATAATGATCTTATCAGCACTGTATGTCCGAACAAAATTTGTTCATCACCGTGTAACTTGAATCCATTCCAATTCACAACTTAAAATAACATGAATTAAATCCATTCAAAATACATAACTTAAATCCATTCCAATTCACTCTTTTCCATTCTAAGTTAGTTTAACAAAGAAAATTACATAACTGACTATCTGCATTAATGTTCGGAACCTATGTATTGAACGAAAGGATTATGTTTAGTACTGTATTACCGAACATAATTCTAACAGTCAACAAACCAGTACTGAACAGCTCGAACGAAACAAGAACGACCGAAAACGACCGAGAATGTTAATACAAGACAGATAAACTTATCAATGGAACGCCGGTCTCACTAGAATTGTTGTCCTCATCCTCCATTGCTCTACACAGTGAAATAAGTGATGAAGTATACGTTATACTTTAAGCAAAACTTTCAAGTTCAATAGCATTGATGATGGTGATGAAGATGATACATTCAGAATTTAAGATGATTATGAAAAATAATAGATTTAGGGTTTATGTTAGTTGGTTATGAAAAGTAATAGGTTTAGGGTTTACAAACATGGAATACGTATAGTTGGACTTGGAGTTGGAGGTGGAGGTGGGGGGTGGGGGTGAGGGTGGGTGTCCAATATTATAGAGTGTTAGTTCTTATTGATAGGTGAGTGTTCTATTTAATAATGTCTTTTAATGTAATTTTACTTTAGGGTATAATTGTAATAAAAAAAAATTATAAAATGGGGGGTCCAAAGAATTTTGATAGGTGCTAATAGCAGCACTTAATAAAAAAGAATATGGGTTAGATGAAATAAAACTTTTAGAAAGAAGATTTATCAAAAAAACTCCCTTATCAAAACAATGGACAAATATGTCAAAAAAAAAAAAATAATAATAATAATTAAAAATAATTTAATTCAGAATTTATGAGTTAATTCAAGTCCATAGGATCTGTGTTAGTAAATATTTCAAATAAAATAATCGGAGTAATTATTAATTACAAATTATAGGAGATGTAAGAGAGTACAACAATTATCATGGCCTAAGAAAGTGGTAAGGTGGTGGCTAGTGTTGAATTTGTTATTGATAAATACAAGATCAGTGGTTTCCTTGATTCTGGTGGCAACAATACAGGAGGATTCTGAAGGTACTGCTTAACCTGCTCGAAGGCGAACTGACACCGATCATCCCATTGGAATTTCTTTCCTTTCTTCAACAGACCAAACAATGGTTCACAAGTTAAGGTTAATTTTGAGATAAACCGTCTTATGAATTGCACCATACCCAAAAAGCCGCGCACCTCCTTTTCAGTCCTTGGTGGTGGCATTTCTACGATGGCCTTGATTTTGGAGGGATCTACTTCAATTCCCTTTTGTGTAATCAGAAATCCCAACATTTTTCCTACAGTTAACCCGAAGGTGCTTTTCTGTGGGTTTAACCTTAGTCTATACTCCTTAATCCGCTCAAAGAATTTTTCCAGTGCGATGTAGTGACCTCCTCACTCTTTAGACTTGATGATCATATCGTCCACATACACCTCAACCTCCTTGTGGATCATGTCGTGCAAAATGGTGGTTGCGGCCCGCTGATATGTAGCCTCGGCATTTTTCAGTCCAAAAGGCATAACTCTATAACAGTAGGTACCCCACGGCGTGGTGAAAGCAGTTTTCTCTCTGTCCTCCGGTGCCATCGAAATCTGATTATACCCGAAAAACCCATCCATGAATGAAAGCAAAGTATGGTCAGCTGTGAAGTCTACCAGTTCATCGATGTGTGGCAATGGGAAATCATCTTTCGGACTTGCTCTATTTAGATCTTGGAAGTCGACGCAGACCCTAATTCTGTCGTCCTTCTTTGGAACCGGAATGATATTAGCCAACCAAGTCGGGTATTCAGATACCATCAAGAAACACTAGCAACTATACATGGCACACTAATGATCTTATCAGCATTGTATGTCCAAACAAAATTTGTTCATCACCGTGTAACTTGAATCCATTCCAATTCACAACTTAAAATAACATAAATTAAATCCATTCAAAATACATAACTTAAATCCATTCCAATTCACTATTTTCCATTCTAAGTTGGTTTAACAAAGAAAATTACATAACTGACTATCTGCATTAATGTTTGGAACCTATGTATTGAACGAAAGGATTATGTTCAGTACTGTATTACCGAACATAATTCTAACAGTCAGCAAACTAGTACCGAACAGCTCGAACGAAACAAGAACGACCGAAAATGACCGAGAATGTTAATACAAGACAGATAAACTTATCAATGGAACGTCGGTCTCACTAGAATTGTTGTCTTCGTCCTCCATTGCTCTACACAGTGAAATAAGTGATGAAGTATGCATTATACTTTAAGCAAAACTTTCAAGTTCAATAGCATTGATGATGGTGATGAAGATGATACATTCAGAATTTAAGATGATTATGAAAAATAATAGATTTAGGGTTTATGTTAGTTGGTTATGAAAAGTAATAGATTTAGGGTTTACAAACATGGAATACGTATAGTTGGACTTGGAGTTGGAGGTGGAAGTAGGGGGTGGGGGTGAGGGTGGGTGTCCAATATTATAGAGTGTTAGTTCTTATTGATAGGTGAGTGTTCCATTTAATAATGTCTTTTAATGTAATTTTACTTTAGGGTATAATTGTAATAAAAAAAAATTATAAAATGGGGGGTCCAAAGAATTTTGACAGGTGCTAATAGCAGCACTCAATAAAAAAGAATATAGGTTTGATGAAATAAAACTTTTAGAAAGAAGATTTATAAAAAAAACTCCCTTATCAAAACAATGGACAAATATGTCAAAAAAAAATAATAATAATAATTAAAAATAATTTAATTCAGAATTTATGAGTTAATTCAAGTCCATAGGATCTGTGTTAGTAAATATTTCAAATAAAATAATCGGAGTAATTATTAATTACAAATTATAGGAGATGTAAGAGAGTACAACAATTATCATGGCCTAAGAAAGTGGTAAGGTGGTGGCTAGTGTTGAATTTGTTACTGATAAATACAAGATCAGTGGTTTCCTTGATTCTGGTGGTGACAATACAGGAGGATTCTGAATGTACTGCTTAACCTGCTCGAAGGTGAACTGACACCGATCATCCCATTGGAATTTCTTTCCTTTCTTCAACAGACCAAACAATGGTTCACAAGTCAAGGTTAATTTTGAGAAAAACCGTCTTATGAATTGCACCTTACCCAGAAAGCCGCGCACCTCCTTTTCAGTCCTTGGTGGTGGCATTTCTACGATGGCCTTGATTTTGGAGGGATCTACTTGAATTCCCTTTTGTGTAATCAGAAATCCCAACATTTTTCCTACAGTTACCCCGAAGGTGCTTTTATTTTAATTCCACGGTCTCGTAAGCAGGGACCTTTTGTTTTTTAAAATATATTTTTCACAAATATTTTATTATTTAGATACATCTAAGTAAAAGTAAAAAAATTGCTCAAAATTTAAAAAATATTCACTAAAAACAAAAAAAAATGAAAAACAAAAAACTCAATTTTTAGAAAATTGAATTCAGAAAACTGAAATCAAACACACCGATTGCTATTCTCTAACTATTTTACACTGTTTATTACTAATTATCACCTTAGTTGTTGATTTTAGCTCTCCGCCGTCGTGTAGCCGGTTTTTCGTGCTCTTTGGAGGGGTTTAGTCTCCTCGGATACGATAGTCCTACAGTTCGGACTCTCATGGTTCTGAATCTGGTTTCACAAGTGCAATGTGAAACTGAAAAACACAAATGAGAGTCCAAATCAGGCAAATCTTAGAAAATCCATTTATCATCAGAGATGTCAAAAATGGACTGCATTGCCAGATTTCAGAGTCGGCACCTAAATATTTTTGAGAAATTTAGGAAACCCGTGACTCATGCAAAAGGCCACTTGTTCGTCATAACCAAAGTGTCTCG
This sequence comes from Camellia japonica, assembly GCA_030407325.1. Taxonomy (NCBI): domain Eukaryota; kingdom Viridiplantae; phylum Streptophyta; class Magnoliopsida; order Ericales; family Theaceae; genus Camellia; species Camellia japonica. The sequence continues at coordinate 131,899,618 of JAPPVO010000032.1, forward strand.
ACTCGGGAACTTAGGTATGAGAGAGGAAGGTCATGAATTGAGCAACCCACTCATCCGATCAAAGCTCAGCCTATACTAATTACGATGCGATTTTTATGTACATTATATGCTCTTATTCTGATTATTACTGTTAACTTTACTACGTGAGGCACACAAATATAGACTACGTCACCCACTTTGGAATGTTTGATTTCATGTTTGTTTAAAAAGAGTTTTGAATATGTGCTACTTGAAAAAACGAGCTCACATGTACATTGATCAAAATCATCCTAATTTAAGCGACATAGCCTTCATCTACAAGCATTCAAAGAGGTATATCAAATAAGTACTTAGCCTCATGGTAGCATGCTTAATATGGCAACACGAATACATATGCAATATGCTAAAGTAAAAAGTACTCACCTAGTACTCAACCGAGACAAGCCAAAGGAAAAGAAATAATTAGAAAAATGCATGCTCTAATATGCAAAGTGACTAATACAACACATACAAAATGCAACTATTGGATTCATCTTCTTAACATGACATATGGATCAATTCAAGGCATATGGTAGCACATGTATTCAAGCAAGAAATAATTGATGTTTATCAAGTATGATGAGCCAAATCCTAATGTATGCAAAAATGAGTACAAGTCATGGTAATGATATGAAACCAAAAATATGATACTACATGCAACCATTGTAAGCAAGTAAATAAAAGGGAGAAAGAATAGGGGTTGGAGGACATACAAAATATTTACAAGTATTACAAATTTGCCCTTGCACAAGAGAATGTCCTAATTAAATTAATTATTACAACACCGAATGAATAAACTAAATTAACTAGCTATTACAAATTCAAATGAAGCTAACTAATTAATTACACACATACTAATATTAAAGCATTAATTTAATGGACTTGAATGGGAGGCGAGGAGCCACATGCGTACAACCGAGAACATCCTCTTGAAAACCTCTCTGTTTGCTGCCAGAATTTGCTATGTTTGCAGTCAGAAAATTATTCTGTTTTGGCCTCAGGTTCTGCCACAAAAATGCCACTGCCTATACAAAAATGGGTGGTAGGCCGACCTTGAAAAGTGGTCGGCCGTTCAGAAAGGTGGCTGGCTGGCCATTGTTTTTGAGAAATGTCCTGCTACCACAAAGTTGAAATAGAGCAAAAACAGAGTGTTTCTAAGAGATGTTTTTCCTCTCTGCCCTTCCCTATCATGAAGATGGTCAATGGAGGAGTAGAGTCGATTCACAAATCATCAATTGTTGCAAATTTGTTGCGCGATGATCTCAGAACCGATAAGACAAAAGCTCAATAAAATGAAATGATAGACAAACAACACCTCCTCCCTATCATGGAGTTACCTCAAGGGAAGGGGTAGACATTGCTTCATGAACCATTAAACATCATGAAAAAGTATGTAATGATTCAAGACGCAATAGGTTCAATATAATGTCCGATTGCACCTAACCCAATTTTATTACCTTTTTTTACCTCTTTTATCCTAATTTTATTAGTCTCTTTTACATTACCTTTCTATTTCTTATATTTTCTTCATTTTTGTCCAAAAATGTAGATTACGTCCACTAAGTCCAAAAGCGATAAAGAGAGGTATCAAACAAGAGATTGTGCTTAGCATAAGAGAGATGTAATACTTTGGTAATGAACCTCCGAAGATATTAAACCATTAAGCATGAGAGGTCTCTTTCTTATGCCTTGAACATTAATCTTTTGTTTGATTCAACTTTTTATCAAAATAAACAAAGAATAGAAGGAGGCTACGGAGATGATTATGCAAAGGTGATTACAATGGTACGAACGTGTATGATAGCTATAAAAAAGTGCAAGAAAAGATTATCAACTCAAATGGATTGAAAGCTATATCCATGAGGACTTACAACAACATATCTATAGTATTTAAAGCATAATTTAACACACAAAATCGCACTGAAACAGCACAAAAACGGTGCTGAAAATTGAGTTTTTGAGGTGTAAATGGTGAGCAAAAATGGGCTAAAGTCGAGAAGTTTCAAACAACCAACAAGCCTCAGGAAGGGTGGCTAACCCTTCCTCTTTTTTGTGACTTAAAGTCACATTTTTAAGCTTAAAAACACTTTGAAAAACAGTATGAAAAAGCAAGGAAAAGAGATAGAAAAGATGGTATAAAAGCTCAAAGTATACCTCTTAAGAGAGAATGCTCTTTAGTTCACAAACCACAAGTTGAACACTCTCAAGAGCTGAAATTTGTGTTCAAGAATCTCATCAAGAGGCCTCAAATTTAGGCTAAGGAAGTGTATGTATAGTGTATGTATATTGCAAGAGAGAGAGGTAGTGTGTTGAGCAAGCTATAGGCACTTGGAGAATTTTCCTAACCCTAAACCATGAGGGGAGGTCATATATTTATAGAAAAACAGGTCCTCATGTCGAAAATATCTGTAATGAGATAGTTGGTGCAAAACATGCACATGGGGACAGCTGGCAGCCAAAAATATCTATTTGTCGGGAAACATGGCCGGTCGACCATGAAGGGGGACGACCGGCCTACCAAAAATGGCCTGCCGACCACTTGCTGGCTAGTAGGTCTCTGAGTGGTCAGGCTAGAAAAAAAATTAGGTTTTGGTCCAAAAAGGGTGCAAAAGGTTTAGGTTTAAATGCTTGAAACCGAAGCCTTTTGCTAAAGAAATTGAACGATTTGTACAGTGGAAAAATTCATCATCGAGCGTTCAAAGTGAGATGCCCAAGTCTTAAGGACGGTCAAAATGGGGTGTCTACAATTGCTCATCTTTGACAGAGCTCGAAGTCATAAAATGACGTGAGTGAATGTCAAAGTCTAAAGACGACCCATTTGACAAGGTTGTAAGACTTGGGCAAGCAATCAAAATGTAAAATCTAATTGGTTAAACTCGAGAGTTGCCTACGTATCCCTTTGCAAGCAATCAAACCGGCATAGTTCAGGGCAGCATGCAAATGATATGCTCAAAATGCATTTAGAAGCTAGACTTACACGCTTAACGAAGCCGATTATTTTTGCAAATCCATGATCATGCAAGACAATGCAATGAGTAATAAACGTAGCAAGATGACAGTATAGGCAACAAGCTTCAAGCTTAAATCAAAATAGGTCCAACTGTGTTTCACACAGAAAGAAGTAAGCAAACAGCAATTCCAAACACGTTGGAATCGTGAGAAGGAAGAAGAACACCACGTAGGGTCGGGTTACTGCACGCCTCGAGATACTCTAACCACGCTGAAATTGTGAGAAGAGAAAGAGAAAACCAGCCAAGGTCGCGTTCCTGTACGCCCTGAGATAATCTAACCACGCTGAAATCATGAGAAGAGGAAGAGAAAACCGCTCAGGGTAGTGTTCCTATACACCCTGAGATACTCTAACCATGTTGAAATCGTGAGAAGAGGAAAAACAATATTGCTTAGGGTTGTGTTCCTGCACGCCCCGAGATACTCTAACCATGTTGAAATCGTGAGAAGAGAAAGAGAAAACCGCCAAGGGTCGCGTTTCTGCATGCTCTGAGATACTCTAACCACACTGAAATAGTGAGAAGAAGAAGAGAAAACCGCTCAAAGTCGCGTTCCTGTACGTCCTGAGATACTATAACCATGCTGAAATCGTGAGAAGAGGTTCTGAACTGCTCAGGGTCGTGTTCCTATACACCCTGGAATAAAAAAACTGCTTGAGAACACGTCTCACGTGTCCTAAGAAAATCGTTCAGGGTCGCATTCCTGCATGTCCTGAGATAAATTCCAAACACGCTGAAATCGTGTGAGGAAGGAAAAGCACTTTAACCACATTGAAATCGTAAGAAGAGGTACTAAGAAAATATGATGATACGATAAATGCAAAGAGTATGATGAGTTTGTGCGATAGATGCACAGAGTTATGATGAGATTGTGCGATAGATGCACAATGTGGTATGTAGGACAAACAATGTAGTGGATTTTAAGGAAATGCAATAAACAAACAAAGTAGTGCTTTAGAAAACACCTTACGAGATGAGTGGCAATGAATCGCTCCATTGTGGCGAGGACCTCTCCTTTTGTGTTTTTCAAACTCCAACCTTCAACTCACAATTCGAAGGTCCTGAAATGCTGACAAGAGATAAAATTTGCATGCAAAAACCACGAAGGCCGCTTTTCTCCCTGATCATACTTACAACTTTCCCTATTCTCCAATGGGGTGACAGACTAGGTTGATTTAGTATCCAGAATTGAGGCGCATACAAGCTACCTCAACCTATGGGGTTGCCATGCAGATTTCAAGCCGAGGATACACCCCTGGGTATTCAAACCAGACTTTAGTCTCGGAAATTCCAAACCTTTGTGTTCTAGGCATCGCTATTTGAACTCTAGTTTCCATCGTCATTATTGGTCTCCTAGGAACTCATTGCAAACACAGCCAAGATGCCTCTGGTGGGGAATGGTGTTCAGGGAGAGCGCTTTTGATCGCCATTCTGACTTAAAGCCAACTCGAGCTCAAGGTCGAGGTACACTCATGGCGAGACCTGAGAAAGTGCATCCGGGATGCAATCTTGAAATTTTTGAAAGTTGAAACAAACTCAAATGCTCCAAATTTTCCTTTTGCCTTTTGTTTTATAGTCCAAAACCTATACAGCTTCAGATAGGTCCTTATTTTGCTGCTCTATCTTTTTTGAAAACGATGATTAAGGTTGGACCCTGTAGTTTATGAAAGAAAGAGTTCTATTTTGCACATCATGTTGAGAATGGCACGGCACTCTGAGCACAAAAATGACTTATTTTTTACCTTGAACCCAAGAATGAGTTCTTAATCGGGTATTGAGCCTACTATTGACCAAAGTACAACTCAATAAAGAAAAAACAAAGTAAAAACGACCTAACCGAAATCGAAACGACTCAATACAAGAATGAAAACAAACAAAAAACAACAAGCATAACACTTGAATGTTTCCAACCGGCGAGAGACCTCTCAATTCACGAGGAACCTACTACTTCTCCAGGTATTGTTTCCCACCTTTTCTTATTTATGGTTCTTACATCACTTTGGCACTCAATCTCTATTTTCTCTTAAAAGCCATTTCCTTACTTTTTCTCTCAGCGCACATTTCTCTATTCTTTAATCTCTCTCCTTTTTTTTTCTTTTTTTATCCTTTCCCAGGTGTGGTGAGCTGAAAGTTGTAGACCCTTGCCCCTAGTACTCGACTAGATCCTACTTCTTTCGCTCATAACTAGTGAGCTTTTCCACAGAGTGGTTGTGGTGCGACCGGATGTGCAACAGATCTGTAGCTGACATCCCTTGGTGATGCCCTGGTTTAACTTGACCGAGATGAGTTATAGCATGTTCTACCGGCCAGATGTACAATTGATTAGCCTCAATTGCGTTTTCTACTTTCCATTTCGGTTTGGACGCTAGTTCAAGCGTAATCAAACCTATCCAAATGAAGGGGATCGAATATCCAACTCCATTTCCAACTTGTGCTTCACACTTGGTTTGATACTTCACTGTTTGGAGGATGAGAGAGCTTTTGGCCCTTGCTGCTAGCTTCAGTCAGGCCCTTTCTGGCGAGTGTGTTGACGGTGGGGAAAAGATAGAAAACCTGACTCGACTGTGCCCCTAGTTCATCACTTTGACCATATTTTTGTTTTTAGCTTTCTACTAAAACAATTTTGGCCAACATGAGAGTTTAGATTAACATGCTTGTTCCACTTTCAATTTTGAAATCATGTGAGTCAAGCTGTGAGCACTAAAAATTTTCCTTTTTTGGGTCCAAGAAATGGTCAGATTTTGGAAAAATGGAATAATTTCTGAGAGAATTAGTCAACTTCACTAAAAATCCTCAAAAACTGTTTTTGCAAATGGCCACTACCCGACCAACGTAGAATTAACTCTTGAGATGCACAACCTCAAATTCGAACTTGATTTGTCTTGCAGTTGAATTTTTTAACGAAATAAGACAACCGAATTTGAATGAAGATGAGCTAATTTGTACATGGATAGGATAGCCGAGTTGAATAAGGATAAGCCAATCAACATGAATGAGACAAGCATGCTGAAAATGGTTGGGGCCGAACTTCAGGATGAAGTTGCCTACGTATCCCAAAGATAGGAATCAAGCCTTACGTAGTTCCCAGAGTTAAGGTACACTTGAGTATTAACTCCCTCCTTTTACGCTCTAACTTTTGCCAAAGTCGCCCTTTTGGGTTTTCGACTTTGCGAACTCTATTTTTTTCTTTTTCTATTCATTTTCCTTTTTCAATTCTTTTTTCTTTTTTCTTTTCTTTTCTTCTTTTTTTTCTTACTCTAGCTTTTGCCTGGGTCGCCCTTCTGGATTCTTGGCCCAGCGAGCCTTTCAAGGATAGAAAAGTTTAACTTGTCCATGTTGATTGGTTGTGAGATCTCTAAGCCATAATCCACGAGAATGGTTGTTGTTTTTGACCAAATAGTCTCTGATGATGTAAGGGCCCATCCAATTGGGTTTGAATTTGCCCTTAGTGTTGTGGATTGGAACTCGATTGTCCTTTAGCAATAACTTTTTTTCTCTTAGATTCTGGGATTTGGCTTTCTTGTTGGTCTCCATTGGCTTAAAAATGACCCATTTTTGAATCTTCAATCATATCTGACCTTTTTTGCCCCTAGTTCAAGGGCTACTTCTCATTCAGCTATGAAAGCTTCCTTCGATCACATATGACCTTATTGCCTCTAGTTCAAGGGCTGCTTCCAATCTAGCCATGCAAGCCTCATATTGTGGTTGATCGTTGAACATTCTCAATCAAGGTTTGAAAGCTAAGAGGTCGAGTCTTAAGGCCGAGAGTGACCATATGCTGTACAATCTCAAGATCAAGTCCAGGCATGTCCATGCAAAAACATTTTTGAAATTTTTTAATAAAACGACTAGTCGCTCGTTGCTGCTCTGAAGACAATGTAGAATCAATCTGGACCAAGCCAAGATTCTTCTCAGTACCCACATTAACATACACGATCTCATTTATTAAGGGCTTAGCATGCCTCTCTTCCTCTCAGTCGATCAAATTTTGCAAATCCCAAGGAATTCCTCCCTCTTTGTTTTTACCACAGTTTTGGAAATAGTTTTGAAAAACTTTGGTCAATACAATGATTTAAAGGCACAGAGAAAAAGGTGAAAGGGACTGCAATTTCATTCATAAATTCTAGCTCAAAGATGGAAATAGACTCAAAAGAAAGAGTGAAAAAGACAAACACAAAAACAAGACAGTGATGTCTGAGTTAACACCCTCGAAATCACCAAACTCTGACACAACAAGACTGACTTAACACCTAGCTCAGAAAGCAAAATAAAACAACATTTTCAATTTGCTGAAATCAATGTGTGTCATCCGCCATGTCTGGAGTAAAATGAGGGCCATCAGTAGGTGGTTCATTCCCAATCAAAAAACTAGCCACATTATCCCCTAAGTTCATTGATACAGCGCTGATAGACTTTGTAGGACCTGGTGAGGCGATGACCTTGTTGTCAATTAGATCTTGTACTTCATGGCGAAGACGAAAACAATAGTCAGTGTCATGGCAGGGTTGCTGATGGAAGGTGCAATACTAAGCAGCATCATGCCTGGCTGGAAGGCGATCAGGGAGAGGCCGAGGGCCAAGGGGTTTGAGATGACCTTGTCCCATGAGGATTTGGAGAGCTTTGGACAAGTTTATGAAAAGGGGATTACACTTAACACCTAGTTCAGAAAGCAAAATAAAACAATATTTTCAATTTGCTGAAATCAGTGTGTGTCATCCGCCATGTCTGGAGTAAAATGAGGGCATCAGTAGGTGGTTCATTCCCAATCACAGAACTAGCCACATTATCCCCTAAGTTCATTGATACAACGCTGATAGACTTTGTAGGACCTGGTGAGGCGATGACTTTGTTGTCAATTAGATCTTGTACTTCATGGCGAAGATGAAAACAACAGTCAGTGTCATGGCAGGGTTGCTGATGGAAGGCGCAATACTAGGCAGCATCATGCCTGGTTGGAAGGCGATCAGGGAGAGGCCGAGGGCCAAGGGGTTTGAGACGACCTTGTCCTATGAGGATTTGGAGAGCTTTGGACAAGTTTATGAAAAGGGGATTAAAGGTGTGGCTACCAGTCCTGGAAGTAATGACAGAGGGGTTGACATGTGTTGACTGGGTTTGGAGACCTCCTACAAGTGTAGGATTAGAGCTAAAAGGGGTGTTTCTGGCAAGGCATCCCTTTTCATGGCTTATTGCCTGATTCGAAATGCTCATAACCTGAGGGACAAAAGTGTCATCTACAGTCTTTTCAACAACTGCCAGCACTTGCTGCTTGTTCAGCCCTTTGACCTTCAAAGCCTCAATAGCCCACCGGAGATGTGCATATGGATCGATATTTGCCCCAACCTTGTTCTTGCCACTTGCTTCAACTGCTATATCAGGACAAGGCCTATTCATTGTTGACATGTCATTGCCTAGACTTGAGATAGATTTGGGTTGGTCCTTTTCAATCGCAGCTTGTCCTAAGATTGGGGAGCTTTTTGACGTGAAATGTTTGGCATGTGATGTGGTTGATGATGGAGCCAAGATCCTAAAGGCTAAATCTGCCACAGTTCTCTAAAGATCTTCAATCATGCTCATCAGTTTAGAAGTAGTAGGTTCGGCCATTGGTGCCTGCGGTGTATTTGATGGGGTTTGAGATGATTGGGGTTCAAGTGTATCCATCATACACAAGTCTGTGCTTTCTAGAATGAACACCTCAGGCTTGGGTAAGTGGGCCGGGGTGATGTATATACTGGGGTTGTAGGTAGATGGTAGTGTATGGATTAGGTTGAGGTGTGGAGGTAATGAGTTAGTGGTGGCCTGAGGTTTTTTTGGTGGAGCTATAATCTCTTTGTCAATAAGATCCTAAATCTTATGATGGAGGTGGATGCAATGGTTTGTATCATGACCCGGTTGTTGATGATAAGCACAGTGTTTAGCGGGGTCATATCTTGGTGAAGAGGGGTTGGGGTTCTAGGAGCTTTAGATGCCCTTCTTCTAGCAGCATTTTCAAAACTTGAGAGAGACTCATGTAAAGAGGATGAAAAATTCAGGCTTAGGGCTGAGTGTAAATGGTTGGTTTAGGCTACTATCAGCAAAAGGGTTTTTGATGGGAGTGGTGACAGTGTTTACTTCTTAGCATTTCACAGTTGTGCTACCACTGGTAGTAGTATTAGAACTATGAGCAAGATTCTTTCTCATAGACTCATTACTTTCCACAATGATCCCTTGTCTGATAGCATCCTGAATTTGAACGCCAATTTCATAGAGGTCCTTAAAGTTGAATAATAGGAGCACTATCATTTTCTGCAATAGCCTTTTATGAAGATTTCTAACAATTATAAGGACTTGCTCTTTCTCTAGAGGCATGTTTGACATAAAAGACACCTTTGCCCTATGTAGACACCCCATTTTTTACCGCCCTTAAGACTTGGGCGCCTCAGGTTGAACACTCAATGATGAATTACTGCGCTATGCAAACATTCGATTTCTTCAGCAAGGAGCCTCGATTTTGAGTTTCATAGCCTAAAAACCTTGCACCTCTTTTGAGTCAAAACCTAATTTTTCCACACCTGACTACCCAGAGGCCTGCTGGCCAACAGGTTGCCGGCTGGCCAAAAAATGGTAGCCGGCTGTCCCCTACCGGGTCAGCTAGTCAGGTTTCCCGGCAGAATAGATATTTGTTGCCAACTGTTCCCTCATGTGCATGCACTATACCAGCTAGCTCAATACAGATATTTCCGAGATAGCAACCAGTTTTTCCATATATACTTGACCATACCTTATGTTTTTAGGTTAGAAAAAATTACCAAAGCTCAAATTCTTGAAAAACACTCTTTCTCTCTATCTTGCAACACACATACACTACACCAACACTTCCTAAGCCAAATATTTGAGGCTTCTTGCTGAGGTTCATGAGCTAAAATTTTAGTTCTTGGGGTGATCACTTGTTGGTTTGTGAATCAAAGAGTAGCCCCTCTTAAAGAGGTATAACTCTTGCCTTCTTTACACTACTTCTTCCCTCTTTTTTGTTGCTATTTTTATACTTTTTTTAAATTATTTTATGGGCTAAAACTTGTGATTTAAAGCTACCAAAGGTGGAAGGGTTAACTACCCTTCTTTGAACCTTGTTCTCTAAGCTTTTGACCTTGTGTTCCACATCTTTCTCAACTTTTGGCCACTGATTTTCAGCATTTCAAAAGGCTAAAATATGTGATTTTGAGGTCCAAAAAGTGGAGGGATTAGCCATCCCTCCTTAGGCTTGTTTACTAGCTTTAATTCCCTCTTTTTTTTGCTTACTTTTTTTTGGCTTTTTCAAGGCATTTCTAGCATTGTTTTTATGAGTTTTAGGACTATTTTAGTGTGTTTATTTCATTTATACTTCGCATGGTATGCTTATAGTGTTGTAGTTCTCATAGGTTTGGTGGTTTAAGCCTTAGACACCAACCTATTTGAGTTGATAGCTTTTATTTTCATAACTTTCATACATGTGCTTACACTTGTAATACTCACCTCTGCACCCTCCTTCCTTTCTTGGTTTTCTTTGTTTGAGAGTCATTTCAAATGAGTGTTGTTTAAGGCATGCGAAAGAGACCTTCCATGTTTAATGGTTTAATTTCTTCCATTATTTCTAATTATTTTCTTTCTTTTGGCTCGCCTCGGACGTTTGAGGTAAGCATTTTTTTTGGTTTAGCATGTTGTATGCGTGCGCTTATTGCCATATCAAGCATGTTTTCCATAAGGCTAAATGCTTAGTTGATATACCTGTTTGAATGCCGGTGGATGAAGGTTTTCTTATTTAAATTGGGATGATTTGAGTAAATGTACATATGAGCTCGTTTTTTCAAGTGACACGTATTCAAAACTCTTTTCAAAACGAACATGAAATCAAAGTGTTTCAAATTTTGTGAAATAAGTCTATACTTGTGTGTATTACATAGTAAAGATAGCCTAATAATCGGAACAAGAGCATATAATATATATAAAAATCACATCATGATTAGTAGAGGCCGATCTTTGATCGGGTGAGTGGGGTGCTCAATTCATGACCTTCCCCTCTCATACCTAAGTTCCCGAGCCGAGACACTTTGGTGATGACGGACACGAGGCCTTTGGTACAAGTTACGGGTTTCCTAAATTTGCCAAAAATATTTAGGTGGCAACTCTAAAATCTGGCAATGCAGTCCATTTTTGGCATTTTTGACAAAAAATCGATTTTTCAAAAGATTTGTTGAATTTGGACTCTTTTGTATTTTTCTGCTTCACATTGCACTTGTGAAATCAGATTCAGAACCACGGGAGTCCGAACTGTAGGGCTATCGTATCTGAGGAGACTAAACCCCTTTGAGGAGCACGAAAAGCAAGCTACAGCCTCCATCTGGTAACAAATTCTGAAAAGCCTTTCTTTGACTCCTGACGCGTTGCCTCAAGATCACAAATTGTGACCTCGATTTGCGTGTTATATGAGTATTAGGCGACGAAAGATTCAGCTGACTCCTCCCAGCTCTATTTCATGAGTCCTCCAATTTAGCGTACCATATGGTAGTTATACCAGACATGGTCCTGCCGAAGAGTGACAACTTCTGAATTCTAGTTAAACCCATTAGTCGTAGGATATCAGAAAATAGACGTAGATGTACCGCTGGGTCTCCAGAACCGTCGAAATGTCAATATGCGACATTTTGAACAGCTCCGACAGAGTAACAACAGACTCAGTATACTCGTCCTCAATATCCGAAATAGAGTTGACCCCTGTGCATTCTTGAACAGTTTTTCAAGTTTGTTGACTTTGACCAGGGTCAGTTCAAACTCAAACTCAAAAGTTGCCTCAGTCTGGTGAATTGGATCTGCATGGATAGGAAGAACATGAACATCCTCGGTAGATGGTTTCAAAGCTGTAACATTGTCAGTGGTACTGGGCATAGGAGTAGCCACGTTAGGTGTATGCGAAGCAGAGGCTGCAGTCAACTGTTGTTGTTGTTGCTATAACCTATTTGTGACCTCGACTTGATGGGCTATGTCGTGCTGGAGTGAGTCTATTGATTGTTGAAGACAACTCAGTAATTCCTCTAGATCTGATGGATATTGCACCATCCCAGGAATAGGTGATTGTGCTTGAGGTGAACTGGGTACAGGTGATCTGAGGGGTGATTGCCGAAACAACGGAACTGGTGAACCCGTCTGACATTTCTTCGCTTTGCCACCGGTGACAGTGAAACAAACACCAGCTGTCCCTGAACTAGATCTCCGACCTTACAAAGTCTATCAACACGAGTCTAGAGCACTTGGGGGATATAAGAGCCTTCTGAAGCTATGGTTCTAGGACTGCCTAGCAAAAGATAAAACATATAGCACTCAACCCCGATTTTCAACATATATGATCACAGCTGAATGATTGTACTCCCTGCTGAATTCTGCCCCACAAACTGATATAACTGAACCACTGATATCAGGAACCCCTATACAGATCCACTGCATAGCACATAGTAGGTACAGAGAGCCAAAACACCCTTATGATGGGGGATAGGGTTGCCTTGTCCTAGCTTTGGCATGATCTAGGGTTTCATTACTTCAAGCAAGTAGTTTCATAAAATCCTGGATATGTGAGAGTATCCTGTCCTAATTTGGAACAGTCACCAGAGCTTTACTATCTGCACTAGGCCGATTGGTCAAAAAGGATACCTCAACAAGATTACCTAATATGCCTCTTACACTTAACACCGAGAAGTAAAAAAAAGATCAAGCAGTACAGTGATAATCATCTAGATCCAAGGGTTGTGTTTCCAACATGGCAGAGCCCACAACTGGCTAACCTTTTGGCAAGCATTTTAGGCAAGCCTCCGACAAGCCGTCCGAGAATAGCAGATGGAAAACATGGTGACTTAAGAGCACTATACAAATGCAATGCAAAGAACATATATATGTAAATGAAATGTCACATCATGAAGTTCAAGTCAAGTTCTCTAAATCCCCAATAGAGTCACCAGAAACTATAGTCGATGTTTCGTGCTCTTCGGAGGGGTTTAGTCTTATCGGATACGATAGCCCTACAGTTTGGACTCCATTGTTCTGAATCTGGTTTTACAAGTGCAATGTGAAACAGAAAAACACAAATGAGAGTCCAAATTCGAAAAATCTTAGAAAATCCATTTATCATTAGAGATGCCATAAATGGACTACATTGCCAGATTTCAGAGTCGACGCCTAAATATTTTTAGAAAATTTAGGAAACTAGTCACTCGTGCCAAAGGCCACTTGTCCATCATAACCAAAGTGTCTCGGCTCGGAAACTTAGGTATGAAAGGGGAAGGTCATTAATTGAGCACCTTATTCACTCGATCAAAGATCGACCTCTACTAATCATGATGTGATTTTTATGTACATTATATGCTCTTATTCTGATTATTATTGTTAACTTTACTACGTGAGGCACACAAATCTAGACTACGTCACCCACTTTGGAATATTTGATTTCATGTTTGTTTAAAAAGAGTTTTGAATATGTGCCACTTAAAAAAACAAGCTCACATGTACATTGATCAAAATCATCCTAATTTAAGCGACATAGCCTTTATCCACAGGCATTCAAAGAGGTATATCAAATAAGTACTTAGCCTCATGGTAGCATGCTTAATATGGCAACACGAATACACATGCAATATGCTAAAATAAAAAGTACTCACCTAGTACTCAACCGAGGCAAGCCAAAGGAAAAGAAATAATTAGAAAAATGCATGCTCTAATATGCAAAGTGACTAATGCAACACATACAAAATGCAACTATTGGATTCATCTTCTTAACATGACATATGGATCAATTCAAGGCATATGGTAGCGCATGTATTCAAGCAAGAAATAATTAATGTTTATCAAGTATGATGAGCCAAATCCTAATGTATGCAAAAATGGGTATAAGTCATGGTAATGATATGAAACCAAAAATATGATACTACATGCAACCATAGTAATCAAGTAAATAAAAGGGAGAAAGAGTAGGGGTTGTAGGACATACAAAATATTTACAAGTGTTACAAATTTTCCCTCGCACAAGAGAATGTCCTAATTAAACTAATTAATACAACACCAAATGAATTAACTAAATTAACTAGCTATTACAAATTCAAATGAAGCTAACTAATTAATTACACATACTAATATTAAAGCATTAATTTAATGGACTTGAATGGGAGGCGAGGAGCCACATGCGTACAACCGAGAACATCCTCCCGGAAACCTCTCTGTTTACTGCCATATTTGCTATGTTTGCAGTCAGAAAATTATTCTGTTTTGGGCTCAGGTTCTGCCACAAAAATGCCACTGCCTATACAAAAATGGGTGGTAGGCCGGCCTTGAAAAGTGGTCGGCCGTTCAGAAAGGTGGCTGGCCGGCCACTGTTTTTGAGAAATGTCCTGCTGCCACAAAGTTGAAATAGAGCAAAAACAGAGTGTTTTTAGGAGATGTTTTTCCTCTCTGCCCTTCCCTATCATGAAGCTGGTCAATGGAGAAGTAAAGTCGATTCACAATCATCAATTGTCACAAATTTATTACGCGATGATCTCAGAACCGATAAGACAAAAGCTCAATAAAATGAAACGATAGAAAAACAACACATCCTCCCTATCATGGAGTTACCTCAAGAGAAAGGTAGACATTGCTTCATGAACCATTAAACATCACGAAAGAGTATGCAATGATTCAAGACGCAATAGTTTCAATATAATGTCCGATTGGACCTAACCCAATTTTATTACCTTTTTTTTTAACCCTAATTTAATCAGCCTCTTTTACATTACCTTTCCATTTCTTATATTTTCTTTATTTTTGTCCAAAAGTGTAGATTACGTCCACTAAGTCCAAAAGCGATAAAGAGAGGTATCAAACAAGAGATTGTGCATAGCATAAGAGAGATGTAATGCTTTGGTAATGAACCTCTGAAGAGATTAAACCATTAAGCATGAGAGGTCTCTTTCTTATGCCTTGATCAACCTTTTGTTTGATTTAACTTTTTATCGAAATAAACAAAGAATGGAGGGAGGTTGCAGAGATGATTATGCAAAGGTGATTACAATGGTATGAACGTGTATGAAAGTTATAAAAAAGTGCAAGAAAAGGCTATCAACTCAAATGGATTGAAAGCTATATCCATGAGGACTTACAACAACACATCTATAGTATTTAAAGCATAATTTAACACACAAAATAGCATTGAAACAGCATAAAAACAGTGCTGAAAATTGAGTTTTTGAGGTGTAAATAGTGAGCAAAAATAGGTTAAAGCCAAGAGGTTTCAAACAACTAACAAGCCTAAGGAAGGGTGGCTAAACCCTTCTCTTTTTTGTGACTTAAAATCACATTTTTAAGCTTAAAAACACTCTGAAAAACAGTATGAAAAAGCAAGGAAAAGAGATAGAAAAGATGGTATAAAAGCTCAAAGTATATCTTAAGAGAGGATGCTCTTTAGTTCACAAACCACAAGTTGAACACTCTCAAGAGCTAAAATTTGTGTTTAAGAATCTCAGCAAGGAGTCTCAAATTTAGGCTTAGGAAGTGTATATATAATGTATGCATATTGCAAGAGAGAGAGAGTGTGTTGAGCAAGCTATAAGCACTTGGAGAATTTTTCTAACCACAAACCATGACGGGAGGTCATGTATTTATAGAAAAACAAGTCTTCACATCAGAAATATCTATAATGAGATAGCTGGTGCAAGACATGCACATGGGGACAGCTGGTAGCCAAAAATATCTGTTTGTTGGGAAACATGGCCGACCGGCCGTAAAAGGGGACGGCTGGCCAACCAAAAATGGCCTGCCGACCACTTGATGGCCAGTAGGTCTTTGAGTGGTCAGCCTAGAAAAAAAATTAGGTTTTGGTTCAAAGGGGGTGCAAAAGGTTTAGGTTTTAAGGCTTGAAACCGAAACCTTTTGCTAAAGAAATTGAACGATTTGTACAGCGGAACAATTCATCATCGAGCGTTCAAAGTGAGGGGACCAAGTCTTAAGGACGGTGAAAATAGGGTGTCTACACATTGGAGTTGCTCTAAGGATGCTTTGGGTATATTTAAATGCTCTGTTCCAAAACAGGATTAAAGAAGGTTTTTTTTACTATAATTGTAAAAGCATTTTAAAAGGTAATATATTTTATGATGAGTAATATTTAAACCTCGTTCACTTCTTTTTTCTTTCTTTTTTCTTTTTTCTTTTGTTTTTTGGCCAAGATTGTGGGATGTTAGTTTCTTAGTAAAGTTATATTACAACTAAAAAGGGTCGCCACTGTTCTATTTGCTCGAACTCCTGACCTTCCCGTCACCACAACCTAAAGTGTGGACCACTAGTCTAACCCAAATATGGTGAGTAATATTTAAACCTCATTCTGGAGGGGAGAAACAGGTGTCACTGGCAAGGAATGTACGCCAGTTCCAAGTTTCCAACTATTGGGGTGCCAACATGAGTCTGTCCTTCAGTTTCATTTGTTGATGGAGATTATTAGTGATTCTAGTTGTTAATAAATATTGTTTGTTAAAATGATTCAATCTCGTGTCCTAGTATGGGAAACTTCATGCAACAAAACAATGCAATTTGGATACGGATACCAAAAAATTAATTCACAATTAGAGAACTTAGTCAAATCCGTCTTCAAAGTTGTGCACGATATGATTTTCTAGTAAGATTTGGGTTGCTTTTATAGCCTGTGGAGCTCTGTTTAAGTTGGTCTAAGCTGTAGGCTCACCTGTATTATGTAATTTAGATGCCTGCCTCTCCTCTCATGTTCCTGTTTACAATTGGCATCTTCCAATAAGTTCTCTCAAATATAGGTTTTTCATCTTCAGTTAAGTTCAGTCAATATAGGTCCTGAAAAAACTCTGTTGGACAGAATGATAGCTAGGTTTATTTAGAAAAAAAGATGGGCTTCTTCCACTCCCCTCATGCTGCACATTCATGGGTGTTAGTGTTTTAAGAAGGTTCTTGTTAATAAAAATCTCAAGAGTTGTCTTTAATAATTACAAAATGACTAAATTTATATAATTTCAATATGAATCAGGCTTTTCTTTAATTTGAAATTGGACTGAAGCGTGCTGTTGAGCTTATGGGACTCACCACATATCAAATTTTGATGATTTAAACTGTATAATGTGTAGGATTCGTCGAGTACTTTATCTCTGTAAAAAAATCACTTTGATCGGATATCGATAGTTACTTGATCAGGTCATATTTTTGTCAAAAAATTGTTGACAAAAATATTTTGATAAAGTGGTTATTGATATTCGATCAACGTGATTTTTTGTAGGGATAAAGTACTCGACGAATTCTACATATTAAACGGTTCGGATCATTAAAATTAGACATGTGTGGTGTGAGCCCCACAGACATAAATAACACTATCCAATTCAGTGTGGACTGTACAGTTCACACTCTTTGGCTCTACACATGAATTATCCAGTAATAGGTCTTTCACAACGAGATGTACCTAGACGGTAACGGTATTTAATTAGGAAGGTGGAGATTCTGAACCTTTCAATATATCTTTCATAGATGTCAAAATAGTTTACACATTTTCTGACAATGTTATAGAAGTAGCTAGTACTTCATCGAAATATCTAAGACATCCCCATTTTGTTCCTTAGTGGACGACTTTGATCTACTCATCATCGTCCACTTGTAAGTCTATGTTATAATGGTTTTGGAACCAACCATTACACTGAGTAGAACAATTTTTTTTTTTTGTTTTTTGGTAGACTTAAAAGATCAATGTGATGGTGATTATCACATCAACACTGACCGTGGTAAAAATAATCAATAATAAAGAACATATGGAATGATGAATATTATTGTGCAACTATAACAATTTAATAACTATCACATCTGTAAAGTGAAATTTATTATATTTTTATATTAATATATTATTAGATAATGGTATTATGTGTTATTAATGTCAGGATGTCGTTAGATTAAATTTTTTTATATTTATTTTCTGTCGTGCGAAGAGAAACGACTGGGAAATTTCCAAAGAAATAACCGATGTCTTTCATAGTAGGGTAGTGTCCACAATAATACACCTTTATTATTATTGTTTTTATAATTCAAGTGGCCGCATTTGATAAATTAATGGTCGTATCGCACCACTCATATTCTAAACCTGATAACATGGTATGCTTCAGTTTTTATTTTTTATTTAAAAAAAAACTAGTCATGATTTCTTGCACTATAAATATAACAAAGTTGCGTTTCAACCATTCCGGTCACAATTTCTTTAATTTTCTCATTTCATCATTGCACTAGTAGGCGTTTTGAGAAAATAGTTAAAATTTAATTTTTTAATTTTTTTTTTTGATTTTTTTTAAAAAAAATATGTAAAACATATGAGAAGTGATATGATCTAAAATAGGTAAAAAGTTAACTTTTGACTTTTAACTATCTTGGCCAATTAGGCCAAAGTCTCATAAATTCCTAAAATTTTACTGCACGTTTGTACTAAAGCACATGTCAACTATGCTCAATACAAAATTACTCATAAATCTCATTTCGAGAAAAGTTATTCTCTTTAGTCGTAGAAATTTTCTTTCAAACAAATTATTCCTTTTTATTTAGAGTATGTTGCATTTCCTTGATTTGGGAGTTTGAAAGTTTACTTGTTTGTTTTTTTATATGATTTTGTTTGAATTTTTTTCCCAATGTTGGGTGTGGTTGGTACGGTGGGTTTTTCGTTTTTGTTTTTATTTTTATTTTTTGTGGGGATTTAGTGAAGTGATTTGTAGGTGGATGATGTACCCTGTTTGTGGTGTTTTGGTGTGGTATTCATTCTTTTTGTGGTGTTCGTCCTTATTGTAAAATTGACATTAATTACATCCAAACATAATACTAATGTAACACATAAAAAAACTTCTTAATGTATTTTTTTCAAACGTAACATTCCAATATAACACTCTAAAAAAACTCCTTCGTATAACACTCTAACAAATAATTTTATTTTTTTATTTTTTATTTGTAACACTCAATGTAATACACAAAAAAACTCCTTAAGTATTTTTTCCAAACGTAACACTCTAATATAATACATACAAAAACTCCTTCATGTAGCACTTAATATAATACACACAAAAACTTCTTAGTGAACATTCTAATATAACATACAAAAAACTTCTTAATATATTTTTTTCAAATGTAACACTCAATATAAACTATCCACTATAAGGGGGGTGGACTATCCACTATTTGGATTGTAATCCAAATAGTGTTTCTTATTCGCCGTTTGAGATTTTTTTTTAGTCCGCCGGACTCCTTATCCCCCATATGGGGGACTATTGTGTCATGGGGGGTATGGATTGTTTTGGGGGGACTAATCACTGTTTGGATTAGATGATGAAATGACCATTTTGACCCTCTACTATTTAACTATGTATATATTTAATAAAATTTCAATAAATTTAAATGTCTCAAAAATAAAATAATTTTATTTAACTTTTTATTGATGTTTTATTTATTTAATTTTTTAAAAATTTTTTATAGATATTTTATTGATGTTTTATTTTAAAATTTTGTTTATGTTTATTTAATTTCATTTTTTGATTATTATTATTTTTAAAAACAAATTTATTTAAAATTTAATTAAAAAAAATAATATATATTTTTATTGATATTTTATTATTTTTTAAAAATTTTTTTTTTTATTTAATTGTGTAAAAAATAAAATAAAATAAATTTTATTTAATCTAGTTAAAAATAATTAAAAATATTAAAGATATGTTTAATATTGCTATTACTTAGTAAACAATTAAAAAGGGTAAAATAGTCATTTGTTCATTTATCCTATCCAGTCGCGTCAACCAAACGTTAGATTCACTACAAAATAGTCCTTTTCAGACATCTAATCCCATGAAAAAACAAACACAGCATACATATTCAATCCAACCAAATAGTTCGGGGAATTCACAGTCCCAGGACTCAAGTCCGATGGATTCTAATCCCCCTTATCCAGTCCGTCCAATCAAATACACCCTAAAAAGACTCCTTAATGTAACATCTAATGTAACACAACAAAAACTCCTTAGTGTAACATGCTAATGTAACATGCAAAAAAATTCTTTAGTGTACTTTTTCCAGATGTAACAATTGAATATAACATTCCAAAAAAATTTCTTAGTGTAACACTTTAATGTAACACAAAAAAAAAAACAATTCTTTGGTGTACTTTTTCCTAACGTAACATTTCAATGTAACACAAAAAAAAAAAGAAAAAAAAAAAAAAGAATGTGAAATTCTTCAAACCATTCCAAAAGGAGTATAGATATTCCTTAGTAAGTTTTGAATAAAATATATAATGTCAAACTATGAGTATTACGTTTGAAAAAAGTACACTAAGGAGTTTTTTTAGTATTTTGTGTGTTACATTGGAATATATTACATTAAAGTGTTACGTTTGGAAAAAGTACACTAAGGAATTTTATTTTATTTTTACATTTGAGCGTTACGTTTGGAAAAGTATACCAAAGAATTTATTTTTGAGTGTTACGTTGTTACGTTTGAGAAAAATACACTAATGAATTTTTTAGCGTGTTATTTAAGTGTTACATTATTGGAGTGTTATATTAGAGTTTAGGTTCTTATTCGTAATGTGTAATTTGTTCTAGAATGAGGAAAAATTCAAAACTTCTATAGTGCAAATTGTTCAAATGTGTAATTTTACATTTTGAGAAAATCACTTTTATTTCTAAAAAATTAAACCCAAACATATAAGTGACTACTCTTTTATGTAATTTTCACTTTAATGAGACCTTTGAGTTTATAAAAAAGAAGAAGAAGAAGAAAGGACTAAACCCTTCACATTTTAAGATTTATTGGTGTTTCATCCTATATTTAACAGTTTCCATATTATAGTTAGTATGTTTTA
The DNA here is from genome assembly GCA_030407325.1 of Camellia japonica. Lineage (NCBI taxonomy): Eukaryota > Viridiplantae > Streptophyta > Magnoliopsida > Ericales > Theaceae > Camellia > Camellia japonica. The sequence goes on from JAPPVO010000032.1 coordinate 131,920,507, forward strand.
CATATTTACAATTATAGGTAATAATTTAGTAACATGAAATATTATATGGCATTATATATCTTGTACTATAAATTAATCATGTAACGAAAAATTTTATAGCAATGCTAACAAAATTTCGTTGAATATTTTATTTTTGTAAAAAATCACTTTGATCGGATATCAATAACTACTTGATCAGATTTATATTTTTGTCATAAATTATTGACAAAAATGTATATTGATCAAGTGGTTATTGATATCCGATCAACGTGATTTTTTACAAGAATAAAGTACTCAACGAGTTCTACACATTAAATGGTTCGGATAATTGAAATTGGACCCGTGGTGAGCCCCACTAATATGGGTGGGCCCATAAAGGACATAGCCCACCACTTAAGGCCCAGTCCATGATTCTCAATATTCTTGAAGCCCAACGTCACACCAAGTACCATGACATCTAAACACTTGGCAAGTAAAGAGCCAGCCACATCAGCAGATAAAGATCCTGCAAAGTTATTGCACCACACATAAGCCATTAATGAGGTTCCTTGCAGCATTTATTGCGATAACCCTCCCCGTCAGAATAGAATGGCCTCACCATGAACAAAGCAAGTTAGAACATAGACCTTCGGCCAACGTGACAGGTCGGAAGGAAAAGGAAATGATTAGTAGAGGATATAAGCGGGTTTCGAAGACAAGGCAAAGATAAGCTTCTCTATCACTAATCAATCTCTACATTCCATCTCTCTCTTTCTAACCTGCTCATCGGAGGGTTCGCTGGGGGACTCCCCGTTTCCCATTGAACTCTTGTGCAAGTCTCTCCTCAGAGGGTTGTATATCGGGCATCAATTTGGGAAGCGTGGATCAAACCGACCCGTTCCGTCTGGGACTCGCTGTGTCATCAGTTGGCGCTGTCTGTGGAAACCTTTTCGCTCCGTGCGCCAGTTGTGCTCATTGTCGCCGGAGACCCCTTCCTGATACCCCTACCTGCCACCCACCAAGGTGGATGGTCACAACTAGATCCATGGCTTCTCACCACAATGTTGTCGACCACCAAGCCGACCCTCCTAACCCAAAGAACTACCAACAGTATTTCACAGAACTCACCAACAACATCAACCGCTTAGCCGAGCAAAACCAAGCCCTGATCAATGATTTGCTTCAAAGACACCTTCACATCCTTCCTCCTCTACCTCAAGATATCCCACCCAACTAAGAACGAGCCCCGAGCCATCCTATCCAACAGTCTCACCCATCCAACTTGGAAGGCTTGCAACCCCCTCCCCCAGATATGAACCCTGCCACCTCGGGCCCCACATTCATTGGTCCAGGCACCCATCCCCGAGGGAGAGGCCAGTAGTGTCAGTCTTCGCTACATTCCGGTGGTGACAACGTTCCTCTCTGGGATGCAGAACTTCGAGCCATGAAACTCCAGCTTCAAGGAGTCATGCAGAACATACAGAATAAACCATCTACCTTAGCCAACTCACCGTTCGTTGCCTCCATCAGGGACAAACCCTTACCTCCTAAGTTCAAAATGCCCTCGCTCGACTCTTTCGACGGCACAACGAACCCGTCGACCATTTTGAAACTTATAGGACCCTCATGGTCCTCCATGCATTCCCTGACGAGATCATGTGTCAGGCTTTCCCCGTAACACTTAAGGGGTCAGCTCGACTCTGGTTTAGTCAACTGCCAACAGACTATGTCTCTACTTTCCAATACCTAAGTGACTCCTTTCTCAGCCCTTTCATTGGTGCCTAGTGCCAGCGGCGTCCGGCAACCCAACTCCTCAACATCCGTCAGACCGAGGGGGAGTCGCTGCACAGCTTCGTCGCTCGCTTCAACACCGAAGCCTGCAGGTAGCGGAGAACGACGACAAGGTCATTCTCACGGCTTTCATGGCTGGTCTACGATCATTTGATTTCCTTTTTCTCTCTCCAAAAACCCCCCCGACCTCCATGGCAACCCTACTTTCCAAAGCCCAAAAATACATGAACGCCGAAGATTCCCTAGCCGCCCGACAAGATCCTACAGCCAAAAACCCGACCTCCAGAGAGAAGAGAAAGGACTTTGAAACCAGAAACACCCAAGTACACTCACCAAACACCTCAGAGATACCAACGACCTGCCTGAGCCGACCGGTTGGCGTTTACCCGACCGCCCGCCGGTTCGAACGATACACACCCTTCAATTCCCCCATGGAACAAGTCCTGAACCAGATCCAACGAAATTATCCCCTGAAATGGCCCCAACCATAGCAGTCTCCTTCTAATCGGCGAAACCAGTCCAAATACTGCCGCTTTCATCAAGACCATAGCCATAATACCGAGGAGTGTGTTAACCTCAAAGATCCAGGTCGAGGGCTTGATACGTCAGGGGCGCCTCAGTCGTTTCACGGCAGCCACACCTCAGCAAAGGCAAAGAACTGAACCTACCAGAAGTAACCACCGGCGCACCCCTCCTCGACAACTCGCACAACCTAACCAAGGTCATGATAGACCCCCACAGCAACCCCGACTGCACAGGGCAACCCTGTCCCCCCTCCCCCCGGTTGGAGAAATCAGAGTTATTGTTGGCGGGCTTGCTTGTGGAGGACCATCCCGTTCGGCTCAACGGGCAGAACTCAGAAAAATAAGGCAGGGCTCAGATAAAGAAATCGCCACATTGGACCACCATTTCAAACATCCCAAGCAGTGGATGGAGCCCATCACCATTACGGAGGCCGACTGCGCAGGCATCCATTACCCCCATGACGACTCCCTGTTATCTCTGCCCTCCTCTCTAATTACAAAGTCAGACGGGTTCTCGTCGACAACGGTAGCTCTTCAGACATCATCTTCCTAAACGCCTATCGCCAGCTCAAGGTCGGGAAGAAAAGTTTGTCCCCTCTCCAAACCCCACTGGTTGGCTTCACCGGAGACTGGGTGACCTCCATAGGCTCCATCGATCTTCCCATCACCATTGGAGAATACCCGCAGCAGACCACAAAGTTGTTCACTTTCCTCGTCGTTGACTGTCCCTCTGCTTATAACATTATCCTCGGCCGCACCGCCCTAAATGCTTTTCAAGCTGTCATATCCACTTTCACCTAGCCGTAAAATTTCCTACCGACCTTGGGGTCAGCACTATGAGGGGAGAATAGACCGTAGCCAGAGAATGTTACGTCGCTTCACTTAAAGAGGTCAAGCTGAAGGAGACTATGATCATTGAAAGACTTGATGTCAGAGACGAAGACGAGCTGGTCAGAGGGGAACCAGTGGAGAGCTTGTCGAGGTCCTCATCGACCCTACCAACCCAACAAAAACTGCCAAGATCGGTAGCCAACTATCCTCAAAGCCAAGGCCGACCTTACAGCCCTCCTGATTGAGCACAATGACGTGTTTGCCTGGACCCACTCCGACATGCCGGGTATTGACCCCTCCTTCATCACTCATCGTCTTA